>JABKKP010000280.1:0-116692 GCA_013624355.1 Fusarium caatingaense
CTTCTTTACTTAAATATACTTTACCTACCTATTTACTATTAAAAAATATAATACTTTACCTTAGCTTAGTATCTATACCTTATATATCTATTAATATAAACCTAGTATAGACTAGTTTATCCCTTAGGAATTATAACTATTATATATAGAGCCTGGTATTAAAGCTGCGATAGAATAATATATTAAACCGTCTCTCCTGTAACTTATATAGTTAAAGAACCTATTTATAAAAGCTAGGACTGGTTCTGCTGACCGCTTGAGCGCAACGCGGATCCCCTGCAGAACGTCTGTCGCCAGCGGGAGAAAACCACGCATCTCGTGGAGGCACTGGCAGGCACGGAGCAGTGGGTCCATCTGAACCGGTGCATCTTCGGTTTCACCTACGACAATATAAGCTGCTGTCCCCAGGGCATGGCACAGCCCGTACTTAAAGCGAATAATAGCAAAATCACGATAGGTCCAGATAGCTGATGCAAGGCTGCTCGCATGTGCGTAGCATCGTTCTTTGGGCTCGAATTTACCAAATTGCGCTCTGGTCATGCTGACGATGGGTCGCAAAATGGCTATGAGCATTAATTCAGCTGAGATGCTATTGGAACAATTTAGATCTATCCTATAAACTGAATATATCTTAGTTTATAGTTTAAGAAAATGTAAGAAGAGTAACTACTATGCTGTTATTAATACATCTTCAAGAGAAGGCTTAGAGGAAAAATAATCGAATAATACTAAAAAATGCAATACTAGCACTAGCCAGTCCCAAATGTTGACTCATAGCGCCGGATACAATAACAGGATGATCTGTGGATTCTCCTGAACGATTGTTAGTTTTTATACCTATTACGAGATCAATAGTGAACTTACCAGGAGAAGCACTCTCTGGGGAATAAGGGACTGGGGTGGGCTTGATGCTTGAGTGGAAACCATGGTCGCCTCCAGTAACCTTTGGTGCAGAGTTTCCTTGCTCCTCGGGCTGCTTCTTGGGCTTCTCGTTGCTTGGCTTCTCATTGCTTGGCCGCTCATCACTTGGCTCCTCATCAATTGGCTGTTCAGTGACGGGCTGGTCTTTGCCAGGCTGATCTTCGCCAGGCTTTGCCATTGACACTTCAGTTGGTGCAACTTCACTCATGTAATAACCTGCAACAGGGTGCGTGATAGTCGCGGTAACAGGCTCAGGGCCACAAGTAGTACACGTCTGAACCTCACACGTGAATCCATGCGGAAGATCGTGCTTGTTGTGGGTTGGCTTTGCCTCCATGCCACTGTACGTCTCTGTAACGACATACTCCTGCTCAAACAGACCAGTAGAGCAGAATGCAGGGTACTTGGTGGTGTACTCAAGAGTGTGGACACAGGTTGAGCAGCCGCAGTGACAGTCCGGAGCTTGAACCTCAACGATGATGGCTTCTCCTGTCACAGCTGGCTTGTGAACCACGCATGTTGGGCCAGGCACGGTGAAAGTAGGCGAAGGATGTAGGCCATCGCGGGTGAAGCATTGAGTTATTGTTGCTGTGCGTGTTTCGTACTGGACATCATCTTGAGCGACTCCGAAAGCAGCAAAGAGCGCTGGGATGACGAGTGACTTGGAATGCATGATTAATGAGGGCGAAGAGCAAAAATGCACTAAACAAATGACTGCAGCTGGAGATCACACAACGTGAGTGAAGAAGCAGAGAAAATGTTTCGTGAACGACACAAAGGGGACTTGGCCCTCATGCTAAAAATGCAAAAATGTTACGTTCATACATGAACATCCATCTAATTCCCCTGAACGGCGACATGAATAGTTTCATGCTAGAATACAATAGTGTACGGTAGAGTATGCCCCAGAAGACCCATGTAGCGCGTAGCGCCATGCGCTATTTGCTCTTAGCGTAAAGTTTAGCGCTCGTTTACTCTTAAATTTCGGTTCCATGGATACCTTGACTGTGGCTGACTGAAAGGCTAAAGTCCGTTACGATTGCTTATTTTGTGGAAATTAGTGGTTCTGTTGGTACCAGAATTCTATGTTGTTGGTCTCTGGTATGTGGTATGCAAGGAAGCAATTGAAGGGAGTCTTCTTGACTACCTACGTCAGTACGATGCTTAATGTCTTAACGTGGGCGCAATGACATGTTCTAGATCAACAGCTCATCGACTAGATTGAGACATAACCCACTTAGTGCTCGCCACCAAATTAGACTATCTTAAACTATTGACAGCAACCAACAGATGTCTTAGGCTTCGTTGACTGACCGCTTACAGGGCTGAAGCTGAAACTTTGAGAGCAGAGTAGTTAAGAGTCGCAGAAATTCACAGTATTGGACAAGTCCCTGATTTCCGTCTTACCAAGGCTCTCACTCATTCTTCATGATGTCTCCTGTTCGTTTATTCCCTCTCTTACTTGCAGGCCTCTTTGGTACATCCGTTGCTCTTCAAGATGACCAAACCCAGCCTGAAACCTGGTGCATAACGTATCTATCAACTTATTTGGTCCCCGTATCACGGGTTCATACTCGTCCGACGACTGCTTCTGCGGAAGAAACCATTTTTCCAGGGACCTCTGAAACGCCTTTGACATTTTCTACAGATCTAGCTATCCCCTCAACTCTCTCTGTTCCTGACGATGTATTTATTACCACCTCGGTCCCAAGTCAAACCTCTGGAACTCCAATTCCTGAAGCCAGTGGCCGATCAGTGATATTCCGCGTCGTTCCAGAATTGCAGGATGCCAAACGCGACCTACAGGCTAGGGCAGTTGGCGGTTTTGTTGGTAGTCAGTCAGAGATTTGCGCTGCTGCCACTGTCTTCAACCTGGTGCAAGGTCGTCTGTTTGATGGGACATTGCCCATATACTACAACGGCGAGAGTTTCAAGGGGCTACGCGGCTACGCGGGAGCGTTATCTCGAGCGGCTGTTACCGAGACCTTTGCTGATGAGGATGGATTCCTCCGATTTTCCAATTCAGCCCTCCCAAATGGTCAGGCAGGCTTCTGTCAAGATCCAGAGAGCGGTCAAGTCTATATTACTTTCGCTGCATCGCCTCCAGGTTGCCAAACTATAAGACTTTCTATTATCGAAGGTATGGACATCATGTCTTGCTACTGATCATGCGCTGACTTGTTTTCTTCTAGTTGACGAATGCCAAGATGGCGATGTATCCTCAAGCACTTCTTCCCGAACTGCCAGTACACCTCTCCCATCCGAGTCTACATCTGTATTGCTCGGAACGACGTCTCCCTCCAATGCAGAAACTCCTACGACCATAAAGGATACCGAGATGGGTTCTTCCACTACAGATATTCCAGCTTTCACTTCTCCGGTCGTACCTGTGTTTACGAGCTCTATGCGATTTTATAACAGCTCTTCGTCTATCATATTCGAAACACAACCTGGTCCTACTCAAACATCTTCTATGTTGGACATTTCAACCGGTGTCTCAGATTTGCCACTTACATCTGTGCTAAGCTCCTCCGATCCAGACCCAGAGAGCCTATCCACGGATGCATTGTCCACGGATGTCTCGAGAACGTCGGAAGAGCTATCTTCTACCTTTGAATCATCTACAACTGCTACGTCAACTACTACGGATTCTCAGATTACAAGTGTCACTAGCTCTAGTACCGACTCCACGGCAAGCTCTGTTGTCGACTCTTATACTACGTCTGGATCATCCAACAGTCTAGAGACTGATACCAGCACACTACCCGATCTGCCATTAGATACCAGTTCTTCCTTTGACGCAAGCTCAACGGTCCTTTCAACCGCTGAAACCAGTCTTTTCACCACGACAACTGCCGATACCACAACCTCAACCACTACAAGCTCTGAGCCGACGAGAACACGGGCATGTCCAGAGGGCTTGTCCGATCCACTGACACTATTCAATGGCGAGAGGCCATCTGACAATGGTGTCGAAATGCTCGTGCTCCCTTTCCAGGTACCGCTCTACGGTGCAACCAGTGACATGGTCTATGTCAGCCCCAATGGACTCGTTACACTCGGAGGCTCCCTCGGGGCCGATTCGGTCCCCTATCTGACCTTCCTGTCAGATGCAAATATTGAGTCGCTGGCTGTTTTCCCTTACTGGATTGACATGATAGTTCCTGAAGGTTCAGGGGCCGAGGTCACATACCAGGTTGATCAAACATCCAATCAACCAGGGTTGCTGACCATAGATTGGTGTGTTTTCGCCATATCAGATGAAACAGCGCCGAACCACTTTCAAATGGTGATCTCTGAGAATCAGCAGACCCCAATCACCTTCTTTTACTATACCATCCAGCCTGGTGGAACTATTGCTACTATTGGTGCCCAAAGACGCGACACCGATCAGTGGGTGCAGTATTATGGTGCTATCCCAGATAGAACGTTCATGGAAATTGATACGGCCGGTGACGGGGATTTACGGACTGGTCAGTTTTAAGACTGTATGAACTCTTAATTTTTATCCTACTATTTTCTTTTTCTTCTTATTCTATTTCCTCCTCTTCGTTCAAAGCCACACAGGTAGATTTTCTTTCTTAATAAAGAAGGTAGTAATGCAGACATAGTCCGATAATGAAATGTTATTATATTTGCTGATAACCAAATGCAGGAAGCGACTTGCTCTTATTGATTTCCAGAATCAGATGCAGCTAATAGGGCTGTCCAAATTAAATTATCCATATCCACGTATTCCTCCTCTCCTTCGACCTCAATTCGCTTGGTGCAAACATGTTGGAATCTCAACTTCTCGTAGAACCGTGCTGCACTCACAGTCGCAACAATCGCCGGGACATCAGCTTTAAAAGCAATTTCCAGGCCCCAATGCACGAGTGCTGACCCCACTCCCTTCCCCCAAGCTTCACTGTGAATGTAGAGTGCGTTCAGTTGCATGATTTGCGAATACCCAGGGCGCCAAAATTCATCTTCTACTCGAGTCAGTGTTGCGTAGAACGCGTTTTCATGCGCACTGTCGACATCGCGGCGCGGCAAGAGGTAGCGTATGATATGATTTCGGAAGTTGAGATATTTCCCTTGTGATCATGTCAGTAACCTTGTAATTTCATTTCCGGCATGAAGTTCTGACGGTGAAAGTATTTCGACCACGTATCAGCCATACAAGATACCGGAGGCGCAGTCCCTTCTGCAGAGCGCCAAGTCCATTCGGCCATCCCCAAAGGGAACCATTTCTCTCTGCCATCAGGATCAATTGTGGAGTTTTCAGCTATCAAGACAACCCCGTGTTTCCCGTAGAGCATAGGCTCAAGCTTTAACTTCGAGTAAAAAAACGCATGATCCTCCGGATATTCTCTGCGGTAAGGAAAGCAGTACGCGAAGAGAGGATTGCTGCTGTCGACATTGGACGATAAAACAATAGCCTGAATGCAGGGTAAGTCTGCCGACGATGCTTGTCTGATTCTGATCATTTTGAAATCCTATGTACCTATTTTCCGTCCGTTCATAGTACAAAAACAAGGTATAAGTAGCATAGTTGTCAAGGTTTGATGACCGAACTGTCAGAAATACCACCGGCACGGAACCGGCATTGCAAAAAGGTGGGGTAACGTAGGGTAGCCTGGAAATTTCATCCGCGACGCTTCTATTCAATTCCAACAGCGATATTGTTTCTTGCACTTTCAGAGACAGAAGCATAATGTAGTAGATCACTTGTATCGTATGAAGATCTAATTGTAGCCCTTAAACAGTCTATTATGTTTACACAGCACCTACTAGCAAGACACGTGTCGCAATAGATTACAGTATTGTATTCACCAGCTGCAGTGGGAGCATTACCTGCAGTCAAATTTCTTAAGAAAATTCTACTAACAGACACAATTTCATTACCATGAACACTTTTACTGCTGCTATTGGTTTTTAAACCACGCCTAATCTGTGCTGGTCATTGCATAAACAACAGTACGGATTGAGGAATGTGGCTTAGAATGTGGCGCTAGAATGTAGTTCGGCAAAGTCCGCGTGGCTGAATAAGGAAGGTGGGGAGTTGATGTTCCCGGCACGGCACCCACGACCGGCATTCCAATTCGATCCCATGCCTGGTGTGCCGGTCGACTCCTCATTAACCATCTTGACCCGGCACCGGAGTCGCTTACCCCGGATTCCACACGCAAGCTTTCATATCATACCTTACATTATTAACATTTTAATAGAGCATTAAGACTGCGATTTTTGTATAAATAATTGCTGTTTAAACACGAATCCCTGCCCCCAAACACTCACTTCATCGTTGTCGCATATTCAGTACAACCCCACTTCTCACCATTTCCACCATGAGCAACCTCTCAGACTACAGCCTCCTGTCCTTTGACGTCTATGGCACTCTTATCGACTGGGAGACAGGCGTTCTTAACGGTCTCAAGCCGCTACTCGAGGCCAACAGTGCCGAATTCTCTCGAGAGCATCTTTTGAATGTTTACCATCAGGCTGAGGCGGCCCAGCAAGACAAGACCCCCGATCTAGCATATTCTGAGCTTCTCACCACTATCCATCCTCAAATTGCTGAGCGCCTTGGCCTCTCTACCACTAAAGAGCAAGACAAGGCCTTTGGCGATTCTGTCGGGTCATGGCCCGCCTTTCCCGACACCGTTGACGCCTTACGCCGCCTAGGCAAGCACTACAAGCTTGTCGTCCTCTCTAACGTCGACCGCGAGTCATTTTCTGGCAGTAATTCGGGACCTCTACAGGGTGTTCCTTTTGATCTCGTTATTACTGCTCAGGACGTTGGCAGCTATAAGCCTAGCCCGAGGAACTTTGAGTACATGCTGCGCGAAGTTGAATCCAAATTCGGCATCCCTAAAGAGAAGGTGCTACAAACAGCACAGAGTCAATATCATGACCATCAACCCGCGAAGAAGTTTGGCATTAAGTCGAGCTGGATTGAGAGGCCGGGAGCGACCATGGGTAATCGTGAAAACCCTGTCTACGACTGGAAGTTTGCTACATTGGGCGACATGGCAGATGCGTTGGAGAAGGAACTTGCCAACAAATAGATTTCAGTAAGACTGAGAATAGTGTTATAACTTACATTCATTGGTCATTTTAATCACAGTTGATTTATGCGTCTACTGACATACCATTTACAGAAATGTAGTGACTGTACAGCTTCGTCTCTAGAGCGACTAACTGTGCAACAATTGATAAAGTCTCCTAGCACTTGAAAGCATATAGACCGATTCACAAAAGGAAAGTAATAGCTGCAATCAAGTAGTGTATAGCTAGAAAAGAGATCATCACTCTTACCCAAGGGTCATATTAGATCGAATTAGCTTCAAAGCTAACTTTAAAGAGTTAGCAGTGTGGGTGACCGGCCCGGGAGTTTTGACAACCGGTGCCCCACCAACGGATATCTACGGCCTCCCTTACGAAGTCGGTTTCGCCACTGACTTCTGTTTTAAAACCCACAGGTACCCATGTTTGATCCTAGCGTATTGCGACTCAATTAATCTTTTTGGATATTCTTATCACAATGACTTCTAACACGGCAGTAAGAGGCACAGACAAGATAGAGAAGGATTACCGGCCACCTTCTCCTCATATGAGGAAAACACAAACAAGGAGGTCAACAAGAGCGTAAGCGCCATCGCACTACTACTGTTTTCGCCACTTTTGTATGAATTACTCACAGCTTCTAGATGTGATAGCTGTCGCCAAGTAAAGGAAAAGTGTATTGGTGCTGTTCCTTGCAATAGATGCAGCAGATTAGGCCGATCGTGCGAGTTCAGCAATCGCTTTAGGAGAAGTCGAATTCCTGGGGCAGTCTCCGTCCCAGAGAAGGAGTCTCCCGTCATATCACCCGATGATGCAACTGGGTTCTTCGAGGTAGAGCGCATTCAAGCATTGGAGCATATTGTGCGACACTTCACCGGGCTCGAACACTGCAACAAGGAAGGTCTCGAGACTGTTATCAGCAAACTTTCGTCAGACAACGTGGCTTTGCAACGTTTGGTTAACGACAAGGATAATGAAAGGTCAAGTAATGATGGTAAAAGCTATATGAACACAGACGCGACATCCTCGTCGTCGAGAGGTGGGTCATTTACCTATACGTCAAGACCCCCTAGGCTGATACTAGTATAATATCAGTTCATGCAGAATTCTCACATGCTGCGTTTTCTCTTCGTCTACAACAGAGATTCAAGGACCAGCTCAATGACTCAGACTGCGAGGTAATCAACGTCCGCTCTACCCGAAGTTCCAAGATGAATCTAATGGTGATTTCTACGCGTAGTATTACCATACAGAAGGCACGGTAAACAACACGGACCCTCTTGGACACCTTCTTTCTCGAGACGTGGCTGTTCTCGAAGCCGTGTCACTGTTCCCACCTCCAGAGTCCGCCTTCGTTCTCCTTGATGTATTTTTTGACTTTGCACAAACAAATTATTTCTACATCTGCGAAGAAACACTTCGACAACAACTCGATCAATTTTACTGCAACCCAACGCAAGTTGGAAAGAAGGATACTGCCTGGGTCTGTGTCTCTCTCATGGTATTCACTCTTGGAATACAATTTTTACATTTACATCAATCCTTACCCCGAGATGCCTCTCTGCATAATGCCTACAGTATTAGTCAAACAATGGATGATACTCTCGCGTTGACATTCTACCGCAAAGCATCGAGTTTGATACCGGATCTCCTTGCTATGGACTCCATCGAGAGTGTTCAAGCATTTCTACTGTTCGGTATATACATGCTTCCCATTGACCCAGCGGGACTCTCATGCACGTATTTCGGAATTGCTGTGAAGGCGGCAACACAGTTCAGTATACAGCAGAGGAGTGATCTATCGCCCGGAGAAATAGAGTTACAACAGAGAGTTTGGTGGACTGCATATGCACTAGAACGGTTTGTCAAGAGTTTATCGACCTCACAGCATTGACTGACATTGTGCAGGAGAATTTGTATCCTTCATGGGAGGCCCTTCTCGATTCCAAGATCGGATACTGATACAATACTACCGACCGATATCGAGGAGCTTCAGCCAAATAGGCGAATTAGCACTTTTCAGAATACTATAGCAATGTTAAGACTTACTATTCTTATCGAGGATGCTCGAGATATAATGTAAGTTTGCTGATTCTGTACATCTTCAACAGATTCCATATTCATCAGGAACAGGTTAGACTGGAAAGCCACTCGTCAATCGCAGTGCATTAAGACACTACAAGACGTTATTGAGCTTAGAGAGAGACACTATAATTACTGGCAGAGTCTTTCACAGGAAACTTGTTGTCGAGATCTCACTCCTGGAAAGCCCTTGTTCCGATCCAACGTACATCTCGCCCTCACATACCATCTCTTTCACATATTGATCGGTCGGTCTTTTGTTCTCGACGAACCCGATGTCAAAGACAAAGACCCTTCTGCTGCAGAATGGCTCAGACTACGAAAGGCCCTAGCAGATGACTGCGTCAACAGCGCTGTGGCTACGATCAATCTTTGCCAACTTCTCAAAGAGGAAGGCCGCCTCTCGAAGTCATCCTATACCGAGTTCAGTTCTTGCTGCGCCGCTATCTTGGTCCTTGTGGCAAGATGTGTCTCTGATAAAAGCAAACAGCTCCAGGACGCTATCAAAAAGGGTATGGAGCTTTTGAAGGAGATATCGACTGGTGTGTTTTCGACAAGCAGCGAGAAGTCTGCAGTGGCAGCTTTGGAAGCTGCATCTGAGAAATTGATCCTTGATTCAGACGAAGAAGCGAGCAGTGCCAAGTTGTCCGACAATGGTTATCGTCAGTTCCGAGAATGGGTCGCTACACAGCAGATTGCTTCAGAAGAACTGCAATTTCCCCGGCAAGAGAATCAGATGTTGAATTTCCTTGGAGGATCATTAGTGGGTTCTCAGTGTTCTGAGATGGTAGGAGGTAGTGCTGACTGTGCCCTGCCTGATTATGCAGAGTTAAGTTTACTACCTGACTTAGAACAGTGGTTCAGTTACGTGTTGGAGCGTTAAGAGCTATGTTGGCCTTGTCGACTGGTTTTCACACTGTGGATCTAAATTTGAATGAGGGTTTTCCGCTATCTCAATCAACTTGGAATGAGTGGATGATTGTACCAATACAGATTTAACAGAGGCAGTCTATAAAGAGATGACGATGTTTATGTCCTACAAATGATCGACAGTACATCGTCTGAGCGAGTAAAGTAGGTATCTGCTACCTTGGTATTCTGACCTTCTGATTTCAGCGTCGGAATTGCTTGCAACGATCATACCTGGGCCTCGGACGCTTGAATAATTTTGCGAGCCATATCCGGGAGGGTGTCGGCCATGACGTCCATGTTGCCGAATATGTCGGCACAAGATTCCTTCTCCAGAATGGTGCAGTATGCGCCCTTATATCTATTCCGATCTCAGGGTCAGGCATGGCTCAAATTAGGTTTCTGGAGTAGAACTCACCCAGCTTTCCTCGCAGATGATACGTCCCACATGTGGGCTGCTGCGAACCATTTCTCCTCGTTGCCAAAGCGCTCCAACAAGGGCTTGTAGGAATCGAGGGCCGGCTTGCCAATACCCTGATCATCGCAGGAGACAAAATTCTCAAGTGGCATGTCGATACCGTTGTTAAGGAAATATCCTCGTACCTGCTCCGTGTCGCCTGCTGTGAACCCCCAGACGGTGAATCCGGCATCTCGTAGCAGTTGCAAGCACTCAACAGCACCGGAACGTAGAGGTAGATCCTTGAAATGACCGACAATGTAAGCCAGGTCCTCATCCGAGGCGAAAGACCGGGGCTCCTCGATGCCCCCGATCCACAGCATTCGGTAAAATAGGCTGCAGAAGACATCGAAGAACCGATGATACCGCCCAGTAATGCTGAGGTACGTGTACTCTCGCTCGGAAATCTCAAACCACATGTATCCAAGCATTGCGGGCTTGACGCCCTGATCACGCAGGCGATCGCCTAGCCTGCTTTCCAGAGCGTCGAGGATAGAATCGTAGGTAACGATAGTTCCTACGATGTCGAACACGACATGCTTGTTGTTAGCCGGCATGATGGGATATTCTATATGATCTTGCAAAGAGAATATTTGAGAGTAGTGGATAGTCCAGAGAAGGTGAGTTTGAGTGGTGCGATGATGAGGTGAAGCTGGCTACTCCCCATAGGTTTTATACCAGCTGGACATAGCTATTTGGCATCGATCGGGACTGATCCCGACGAACAGCTGTATTAGGGCAAGATGTAAAAACGTCATAGTTACGCATACCATCGGTTCCTGGCATCAGGCTTCGCTCTAGAACCTATATCAGAGGGGAGGTGGGAAAGATTGTACAAGTTACAGTTGCTTAAAAGGGCATGCTGCACCTGGGTTGTCGCGCGTCACGGGTAATGGGGGAATATGACGGCAGGTCTGCCGGTTAATCCTACGACGCTAGAAAAGCGCTGCGCTTCTCCGACGGAATGACTGTATAGTAGGTTCTACAGCGGTTACTGGTTTGAATACAGACACGACCGGCACAACCGGTTCGGCCCAACCGGCTTTAAAACATTACCGGGCACACGCTATGGGAAGGCTATCTTTGATATACATTCAAGTTAACGGGACTGTTACTTGCTAGATATGAAGGTTCAGTGATCTTTTGCCGATCCATTACATAGTAAAGCAACAATAGCCGGCTTTACCGTCTTGTTATAGACGCCCACCAATTTTATCACTGTTAGCTTGGTGCTTGAAATAGCAGGTTAAATGAGAGCATTAAAATAAACAAGATTTGCCTCTTTAAACTTCAAGACTCATGATTAAGGTAAATAAAATGAGAACAGCAAAGGGAATACTAACCGCAATAGTACTGGTTATTAGACATGAATTCGGAACGCACCGGGCTGGGAAGGGTAATAGCCATTTATTAAGCAGACTGGCATACTATTCAAGAATATTAAAGTCAAATATGAGAACCAGGTTGGTTGTTACGATGATGACTGTATCTGGAATGTACCTTTTCGATATGATCTTTGGGGAAGTTATTGAGAGACTCCCATGGACGCGATAAGCATGCACTATGACAGAAGCACATCGTTTCACAAGAAACACTGGCTACCTTCTCTAGTTATGTCATCGCCGTAGTAAATACCATTGGCCGTCTTCAAAATATGTGCAAAAGGATCAAGCAAGGGATTCATTCGAGTCACGCACCGTCCCGGACATTATCGAACCATCTTAATGTAACTACAGCCACCTCGAACTGGAGCGATTGCTCGGGTATCCGCAGGGAGTATCTGTGATGTATAGGTTTTGGTCGCATAAACAACTAAACCCCCACACTCTTTTAACCTCATCATCTCTTATTCCCGTTTGGTGATATGCTTTGAAGTTCCACAGACGTCGTCACCGCTTCATTCTCAGTTGCAGCCCTTTCCAAAGCCATCCTCTCTCGTCTCTTTCTCTTTTTCCGGGATGCTATACAGCATCCAATACACGAGAGAATACCTACACCGGCAAGAACAGGAAGCACAACAAATATAACCACTATTTCCGGTTTTCCTAAAAAGTCCCAGCTATCGTCGCCCTGGTCTCTTTGGTTGCTCCCATCGCTATGTTCGCTATCGTCGCTTTCATCCGGTTGCCGATCGTGTTCGCCATCCGGGATAACCTGGTCTGGTGTCCAAATTCCCAACGTTTCGTCATTAGTCAACGTTGGAAGCAATGGTGTCAGGGTTGATGTATCGCCTGACATCCAGGTGATCGCCCAGGCCTCATGTACGGCAAATGTTTCCTCCATGGTAAAGGCTTTTCCATCATCGGTATCATCGCTTATGCCATTGTCAAATATCCAGCGCCCGCATGCAGTCGAGAAAATGTCGGAAACGAAATTGTCATCTGTTGGTACAAGGCTATAGCCACTAAAAGTATACTTAGTATCAGTAGCTTGAACTAAGAAAAACTTAAGGTGAAGACGTCGTTTAGTAAGAATGTGTAAACTAACCTATCGCAACAGTAGGCTGTCGAAGCTGCCTGGTTGTTCTCCGCCACTCTATAGTATGTCCAGCCACTGGGACAAACAGCAGGGCTAAAGCGGAGACGACTCTCTGGCGCTACAGAATCCCAACCAGATGGATAACATGATTTCACCTGTTCCGAAATCTCAAGAGGTATAGTATACGTGGTGCCGATATAACCAACTGATATAAAATTTGTGGTGGTGAAATGTGAATCACAGCCGGCCGGCTGTTGAAATGGTGTAGTCAACGCTAACAATGCTGCGGTCGTGGTTGTGACCGAAATGGACGACATGCCGGGGGTGATTGGAGAAGACATTGAAAAGAGGTTTGCGAGTTGGGCAATTTAAAAGAAAACAAAAAGCTTTATGACATGCGACCAACAAACACGCTTTATACATCAAGTTACGCCGCATGCGCCCCGCCGTCCCCTACAGGGAGGGACCAACAGAGGCACCTATTAGGCTGCAACCCGGCCAGACCCTGAATTCTGACATTGGACCCCTGGTAACTGACCCCTTGACATATTCCCGCCAAGTCAAGCACCCAAGTCGACAAAGTTGGTCATTTACGGGCTAATCTCGAAGTCAGAATTGGGCACATTTTCTACAGAACAGGTCCGTAACTTTACATAACCTTGTGACTAAAATGTTTTATTATATCTTTCTCTGGTATATAGGTTTCATGATAGCTGTTTATTACGACCCTGGCTCAATTCGATTAGGAACTAACCAGAACGCCAAATTGGACAGTAGTAGTAGTAATAGTAGTAGCTGTTTCATTTTCCATAACTATGTAACTACCTTTATCTCCAATATGTAACAGAAGACGGTTTAGTTATTTCCCAAGCCTTGTCCAGGACCTTTACTACCTCATCGGGCAATGGGCCCTTTTCCAGATTGTCTAAATTGCTCTCCAGCTGACTCAGAGAGCTAATCCCAATTACCACTCCATCATTGCCGTCCTTGACCTTAAGCTTGCTATGGTGGACCAACCATCTGAACGCAATCTCCAAAAGCGTAAGGTCCCATTTGTCAGCAACTGGCTGGATGACCTTCAAAGCCTCAAAGTTATCATCCCTGAAATATCTGTCGCGGTACATCGCGCCGAAGCTAGTATTCGAACTAGAGAATCGACCACCATCGTCTAAGTATTCCTTGCTTTTATACTTTCCGCTGAGGACGCCTCCTGCTAACGGGTTGTAAACGAGAATATCTAGACCGAACTTGCGGCAACAAGAGACTAGTTCCTCCTCGATAGCGCGAGTCAAGCAGTTATACATAGCTTGATAAATGCTTGGCTTGACCCATCCTTTCTGGTCTGCGATGGTACAGATTTCAGCGACCTCCCAAGCCGCATAGTTGCTCAGGCCCAGCTTTTTAAACTTTCCCTCCTCGTACAACTCATTGCAGGCCTCAAGAGTCTCTTGGAACGGAACTGAACGATCAGGCGCGTGCAGGTAGAATATATCCACGCTATCAGAACCCAATTCGCTCAGACTCTTCATCAGGTTCTCCTTGACAACGACCTTGGAATGATCGCCAGGTTTCTTGGGGTACCACTTTGTCGCCAGGGTAAGCTTGCGGTCTCGCCAGTTGGTAAGCCTGGTCCAGGCTTCCTGTTTGCCGCCAACATAAGTGCGGGCAGTATCAATTTCGTTATAACCTCGCGATTGCAGGTAGTCGAGGCACTTGTTGAATTCGTCCAACGATGTGATGCGAGTCCCACCACCCTCTGAACCTTCAGGGCCGAAGGTTAGAAGGCCTAGACTGACGCGGGGCTTCTGTGGCATGGCTGTTGCTTTTCTAGCTGGGGGGGCAAAATGTCGATAAGCGATGACGAATATCTGCTACTGAACAAGCGGCTCGTAGTCGTGAGAATATTGAGTGAATAATTGCTAGTGTAGTATTGAGCTTCCTTATTTCATTGAACGAGCGAGACATGAATCTTATAGGATAACGCTCTCGGAACATTCCCGGACCATATGAACTCCAAAACGTCAGTCGACCGAAGCAATGAGTGCGTGTCTCGGTTTGGACAGCCGAGCATTCGACAGATAATGGTGGGTCCCTGCGGGGAGGTGACCCGACAGGCCCGGCCCGCACCTATGGATTAAGCTTTTGGTCAATTGTACACCATCGGGTAAGGTAGCCGTGATGTGCAAGCCGTCATTTTGTAGTGCTGAGATCCAATCTGAATGGTTCGCTTGTGACCCAAGGTGTCTCTCGAATTTACATAGTTCACGGCTACGTTCCGAGATCTTAAATACGGATGGTTAGCCACGGGATATAAATCCAGCCTGTGTGCAACTCCAAATTGTTAATTATCTACAACTTCAGTCAACTGATTTCCACCTTGGTATCATACTTCTCAAGACTCAGCAATTATGACTACCTTCAACCCTCGTGATCTTGGTGACGTCAAAGTCACCGACCGTTTTGACCTCAGCAACAGAAGCTACCTTATCACTGGAGGTGGCGGGGGTATCGGTTTCGCCTGCGCAAAGGCGATAGCTCACCTTGGTGGCAGCGTTGCCGTCATCGACACAGCTCCGGAGCCAGTGGAAGAGTTCAAGACTCTTAGCGAGCGTTATGGCGTTAAGACATCATACATTCGAGGTGATGTTACTAACCAAGAATCTTTGGAAAAGGCGTTCACAGAGGCTGTCGAGTCCATGGGTGGCCAGCTGCACGGTGCACTGACAGCGGCTGGTATTGTTATGGATACGCCACTGCTCCACGCTGACTGGGAGGTCACTCAACGAACACTCAACGTCAATATTATGGGCACATACTGGGTGATCAAGCTTCTTGCGCAGCATCTCGTCGAAACCAAGACTCCCGGGAGTATCGTCGCCATTGCTAGCATCAATGGACAAGGAATGTATGTCCCAGTGCAGCCAAAGTCAGCATATAATGCCAGCAAGGCTGCTATCAAAGGCCTCATGGGTCCATTAGCCGGAGAACTTGGTCAATACGGAATCAGAGTAAACTGCATTTCACCAGGTGAGTTCGCTAGAACTAGTCCTAATACTGCTTATTAAGTTTAACTAGGTGCTATCCAAACTCCTCTTCTGGCCCGCTTGCAAGGAGAAAAACGAGCCATCCTTGATTGGTATGAAAACGGGGCTCCAGTCCAACGACTAAGTGTACCGGAAGATCTAACCCCTATGGTGTGCTATCTACTGAGCGATGCTTCTTCCTTCACAACGGGGGCAGATATGTTAGTTACAGGTAAATTCTTCTTATTCCTACTGAGGAGAAAATTACTAACAATTGCCAGGTGGCCTCCATGCAGGAACAGCTTTGAAGTAACGAGATTATTTACCCGTAAGAGATAAAATACACTATTCGGCGTATACCAAGAAAGCCAGAATTGAGACAGAAAAGGCAGTCCAGGAGAGCCTGGAAGTTGAGCGCAAGGTTAAGCGAAAGCCGAGCTAAGAACTGTCAAAAACCGGGAAAGGGTGGAGATGATGGTCACAACCGAGCTGACAAGGACGCCATGAGGAAGCTGTAGAAACAGCCGATGCTGAAGCACGCCAAAAAGCAATGAGAAGAGCCCGTAGGAATTACAAGGCAAACCCTGAATAAGATGTCTACTTGGGTTCGGAGTGTGAATCAAGGTCAGCTGGCAAGTGAACGATATCTCAGTCTCCAAATTGATACCGCATCGGGTAGTTGACTAGCACTTTTTGTCAGGATCAATTAGGCAGCTCCCTTGTCAATCCAGTCCAATGAAATGCGTCAATCTCAGCCATTATCTCTCGTCCTTCCCTTCGTTTGATAACGGTGGATACCAAACCAATCAATTAGCTCTAGTGACGGAAAATCATCGAATCATCTTTGGAGTTATCTTCCCCGCGATTGCAATCCGTTAGCGTCGGCGAACACAGCACGTGCTGCATCCGTCATGCCCGATAACAATCAAAGGATGTAGGAACTATAAGTGTAAGCTTATCCCCATTACAATATTCTTTTCTTGGCAGTATCTTGTTTTACTATCATACCAAAATGAGTATCAAAGAAACTACCAACATCGATGACTACCAACTCGCCCAACTGGGTCACTCCCAGTCCTTCAAGCGCAACTTCAGTCGCTGGACAATGCTAGGTCTTGCCTTTGCAATCCTCAACTCCTGGACCGCCCTGGCAGCATCGCTCTCCCTCGCCCTCCCTTCCGGTGGCCCAGTTGCTGTGATTTGGGGTCTTGTCACGGCTGGTATATGCAATTTATCTCTCGCAGCCAGTCTTGCAGAATTTCTATCTGCACAGCCAACTTCCGGAGGTCAATATCATTGGGTTGCTACGATTGCACCTGCCTCGCTCAAGATTCCTCTGTCTTGGATCACGGGATGGATAAATCTTAGTGGTTGGGCTTGTCTTGTTGCGACGAATTGTTCGTTGTCGAGCACCCTCATCATCAACATCATTTCACTTCTTCATCCGGAATATGCGTTCCAGAGATGGCATCAGTTTTTGATCTATCTTGGCATCGCGTTTGTTGCTTTTGCGACTAACGCTTTCATGCACTCTATTTTGCCGAAGATCAATGGTCTGGCTCTTGTTTGGAGCATTGCTGGCTTCTTTATCATTTCTATCACCGTACTTGCATGTGCAGCGCCTGAGTATGCTACTGCCAAGTACGTGTTCGCGACCTTTATCAACACTACGGGTTGGCCTGACGGTATCGCTTGGCTACTCGGACTTCTTCAAGGCGGTCTTGGTCTCACTGGCTTCGATGCAGTGGCCCATATGATCGAGGAAATCCCGAACGCCGCCTTGGAAGGACCAAAGATTATGCTGTATTGCCAATACATCGGCATCTCGACTGGCTTCCTCTTCCTCATCGTGGTGCTCTTCGTCTCAGGCGGTATCGGTAATGCAGACAGAATCATCGGATCTACCGCCGGGCCTTTACTTGAGATCTTCTACCTTGCGACCAACAGCAAAGTCGGGGCTATCTGCCTCCTCATGTTCCCTCTTCTCTGTCTGGTCTTTGCTGCTATCGCTGTTATGACGACTTCATCTCGTATGATGTTTGCTTTCGCGAGAGATGGTGGTCTCCCAGCGTCGCGTATCTGGTGGAAAGTTCATCCTACGCTTGGTGTTCCCATGAACGCGCTGTACCTGAACGTTGTTATCGTTATCGTGTTTGGCTGCATTTATCTTGGCTCAACTGTCGCTTTCAACGCTATCATCGCGTCGTCTGTGGTAGCTCTGGGTCTCAGCTATGGGATTCCCATTGCTCTGCATGTTTGCACGGGACGATCACGGTTGCCAGAGGGAGCCTTCAAGCTTCCCAATTGGCTTGGATGGACTACCAACATCATCGGACTGGTCTATACGATTGTTACGACGGTGCTTTTCTTGTTCCCTCCCGCGCTGCCTGTGGATGGAACTACCATGAATTACTGTGTGGTTGCCTTTGGAGTCATCATTGTCATTTCGCTTATCCAGTGGATTGTTGATGGACGGAAGAACTTTGAAGGACCGAGAATCACTATTGGTGAGAGCGAAGTACCGGAGACTGATCACTGATTGGCAAGGGATCATTCATTCACATAAGAGATTGAAGATGATATACAGAACTCATTGTATTAAAGATAGTGTGGAGTAATTTTGCCCAAGCTGTTTTCCACCAAACCAACGCCTGATCCTCAACCTCGATAGCATAAATCGTGAACACCTTAACCACACCCCATGATGCTTTAACCATCTAAGCCTTAGCCTCAGTCTGCTGAACAGCATCATGCGCCTCATTGAACGAATCAACCTTATAAGAGCTAAACTTGCGCGCAGAAACACCCTTAGCAAACATGATATCAAGCTCCTCAAAGGTCCTGTTGCGAGTCTCAGGAAGACGAAAGTATCCCCAAACAAAAGTCAAGAAAGCAGTGCTTCCCCAGATGAAACCAGTGTAACCCTTGAGGTTCCACTTAGTAGGGTTCATGAAGTATGGCTGAAGAACACCAGCGACGACACTGGTGAGGGCATAACCGTTGCGGGCAAGACAGATGGTCTTCTGTCGAAGTCTGGTAGAGCCAATTTCGGCAGGGAGGGCCCAACCTAGCTGACCAGCTGAGAGCTGGAAAACGAATGTCCAGACGAGGGTAAGGACTGCTTGGCTCATGGCGATGGTGTTGTTCTCGGTGCGGGTGTTGAGAATGCCGATGATAAAGAGGACAATGGCCATGGTGAACATGCCGTACAGGTAAGCTGTTCGTCGACCGATGTAGGGCATAATGGCGACCCAAGAAATGATAGTTGCGAACAGAGCCATTCCGTTACCACCAACGTTGAGATGGTAGGTTGTGTTCGTGTCAAGTCCAACCTGCTGGAAGAAGTAGGTGGAGTTGTATGCGAAGTTGAGACCAGAGAGGACTTGGCCAGCAAAGACAACGACGGCAATCTCGGTTCGGCGAAGCTCGAAGCCTTGGAAACAATCCTTGTAGGAAGTACCGACCGAGAGCTTCTCCTCGAGATCGTTGGTGTAGACGATGAGGCCGAGAGCATCGTGGAGCTCTTCTTCGGTGTCATTGGGTCGAAGACGTCGGAGATTCGCAAGAGCGTCGTCGTGGCGACCGATTCGAACGAGATGCCAGGGTGTGTCGGGGGCGAAGCAGAGGATGGGGATCAAGACAACAGGCCAGAACCACTGAAGAGCAAAGGGAATGCGGTATGCCCAGGGTGCTGGCTTGTTGACGAGACCGGCCATGACACCAGCTGAGATGAGCTGTCCAATGATGAAGCACATGTTTGTCCAACTGGTCATGTAGACTCGAAGAGACATGGGCAGGACCTCTGAGGCGTAGGCAGGCGCGGTGGTAGCAAAGACACCCCATGGCAGACCACAAAGGATCTGTCCAATAAGAAGAACCTTGGTATCAGGCGCAAAGAAGACGATGAAGATGAAAGAGCTGAGTGCAATGAGCGAGGCAATGAGGACCTTGATGTGACCATACTTGGTGACAAGGTATCCATTGAGGAGTGTTCCGAAGAACGCACCCACGCCTGCCGCATTACCGAGACCAGCCTGCCACGGAGCAGAAAGTTGGTAGTTGTTGGTATCTTCATTCCAATGGCCGTATTTCTTCGCGAAAGCAGGATAAGCGTAGAAGTTGGACAGGAGATTGGTATCATAGCCTTCCATGACAACGCACATGGAGACGACGAGACACCAGACCACTGTCCATGGGTATTTGCGGACAGCCTGCAGAGGAGGAAGATTGTGTTCAGCTTCGGCACCGAGACGAGCCTGGTCGGTGGTATCTTGAGCTGGCTTGCGGGGTGCTTCGACATCGTAGTCCTCAGCATGAGAGACAGAAGTATCGAGAGTTTCTTTGCCCATCTTGTCGGTGATAGTGATAGAGATGCAGATGCAGATGCAGATTTGATTCTGATGATCTTGGCTGTATCAGGGTCGCATCGTTGAGGTTATATAATGGAGAAACACTTTTCGGATCTACTTCCTAGTTCACCGTCTCCTGTTTCTGGCATCCCCATGGGGAATGCAGAATTTGCCCCGTGGGGGAGGGTTCGATCGTTTGACTACTTGACGATCCGAAAATTACCCCATTAGGAAAAGTCCAGTTGGACCTTCCTGAAGAAAAGCTTAGCCCTCGGCTTGATGCGACGATAGTTTCTCGTCGCGGATTGGTCAATGTAACCCCGCTGTATTCATCGGACCGAGAATAGGAAGGTAGCAAAAAAGCAAATGACGCGGGCATCACCCGACTATATCTCCATTAAGCATATCACCAATTATAATGTCTACTATAACCGAAAAACGCAGCCAAGTCTGCGATAATTGCCGATTCCGCAAGGTCAAGTGTGATCGGGGCTTGCCCTGCAAGAACTGTAGCATCGGGGATCTTCGGTGTCAGTATCGGCATAGTATTCGGAGGAAAGGTCCTAAGCAGGGCCAAGGGAGACGACAGGCGCAGTTGAGACAGGGTCTTGGGGGTGATGGGTTCCAGTTTCAGATTGTTACGCCGAGGGAGACTGTGCCGAGCAGAAGCGAGTGCGAGTCCCAAGCACAACCAGAGACATGGGCACAGACAGAAACACAACCACGCGCACAGTCACAAGCAGAGACACAACCACAGAGTCAGACACACGAACACCAACAACAACCATTACCAGGGACCATTCCAATCTCACAACCAGACCTCAATGAGACTCAACACATTGGACCAAACATTCCAAGCCTATCCAATGACTCAATTCTCGAAACCGAAGACCTCTGCAAACGCATGTCTCAATCCCTCACCGCCCACATCCAACTCTTCCAGCGCTTCCTCTACCCAATAATGCCAGTCGTCGACGACGACATCCTCGCCGACGCAGCCCGCCTAAACGAAATACCGCCATCACGATACGCTCTCATCCTAGCAATCTGCGCTGCCACACGAATGCAACTACGACTAGACAAACGCATCGATGGCTCCGACAATGAGCTCAACGCTGAGATCCCACCTGAACCACAACTGGATGGGGATGTCTTGGTGAAGCTTGCTGAGAATTGCCTTCGCGAGTATAGTGTCATTGACGATACAAGTTTGGACTCTATACTGGTTTCTTTCTTCCTCTTTGCGAGTTATGGAAATCTCAATGATTCGAGGCATGCGTGGTTCTACCTCAATCAGAGTATTACTCTTGCTCAGGCGCTTGACCTTACTCGAGAGTCGGGGTACTACGGGTTACCTGACGAAGAGCGGGAAAAAAAAAGACGAGTATTCTGGCTATTATTCGTGACGGAACGGTACGTCAACTAGCTCCTGCAATTATTACCCGTGAAGCTGACAGGCTTAGCACCTTTGCCCTTCAACACCGGCGATCAGTCATGCTCCGAAGCACCGTCAACAAACCCCAAGTAGTCGACTCCAACTGCCCTGTCGTAATGCACGATTTCATAAACCACATCCGCCTTTTCGAATCCCTCCCATACTCACTATACGAATGGCAACCCGAAAACGACGACCGTCGCTTCGAAGATTTAAAGCTCGTCAATACCATCAACGATAAACTATGCGGCGTCCAGCCTGAGCAGTCTATCATCGAGAGCCAACGCTTTGATACGCTTATTACACAGCAGTGGCTTCGTGTTTCGATGTGGAGGATAGCGTTTGGACAGAATCCTTCTTCTGCTTCTGGCTTTGGGTTGTTGCTTCCTCCTGCGCTGCCTATGGATGCTGGAAAGATCATCATGGCTGCTTTGGGATCTGTGGGGACGAAGTCTAAGGACTGTCATGGCATTGGAATGGTGAGATACATATACTTTTTTACTGAGTGTCGCTAACGTTTTCTCTAGGAGCAGAAGTTATTTGATGTCGGAGTCAGTCTCGCCGACACAGCACAACTTCCAGGCTGGTCCTACAACGCCCTTGAGAACGGTCCTCGAGATTTACTCTCGGTCGTCATTCAAGCTTTATCCACCGTCCGAGGCTCACAGTCACATCTTTTACCAAATCTTCTCAAACATTCGGAAACATTATTTGCTTTGTCGGATCCGAATGCTCATATTGATCTGCAGTGGGATATGCTTGGTGATGCAAGGAATGCAATTGTTGAAGAAGTTTCGGAGAGTGAGAGTTCGGTTGACTCCTTGGCTTGGGTACCAGAAAGCGGCCTTGAATTGTTGGATTTGAGTACGCCTGTTGCGACGAGTACTTGGGATGATGGGACTATTACTTGTGAGGCGTTTGATCCGGATATTGGATTGTCTTTTGATTGAGTCTATTGGCACAGATTGGACCTCTGTCGTGATTCCAAGTTTATTTATACCATTGACACTCCCATAGCATATCTTAATCTATCTTTATACCCAAACTCAAACCTTCTCAAGCAAAACAACCTTGCTATCATAATCCGTACCAAATCGATACTGGATACCACCATTCATCAAAGTCGCACCGGAATAAACGTCCCCACCATCGAGCTTATACTTCGCAGCAGGATCAAGACCAGCCAATCTCAGCAAAGGATAGTTCGTCACAGTAGTCGATCTAATCTGGAACGCAAAGAGCACAGCCTGGCTTCCATCATCCGAGACAAAGATCGCTGCAGGGAAGTTGGAGTGCTCAGGCAAGACCAAGCGCCACATGTCACCGTTGATGATAATAGGGTTGATCTTCTCCGCAAGCGCGATGAGCTCGGGGATCTGCGCCTTGTCTTCCTCAGGTGTGTGATCGGGATCAAGCTCGAAACCGAAGGAACCGCCCATCATAGCGACGTGGGCTCTGAAGCGCATGGGCAGAGATCGTCCTGTTAGGTCGTTCGGTGCAGAACAGACATGTGCACCCATAGATGAAGGTGGGTAGACCAAAGATGTACCAAATTGGATATGAATGCGATCATAGGCATCCATGTTATCAGAGGTCCAGACTTGAGGGAAGTACTGCAAGATACCAGGATCGAAACGGCCTCCACCAGAGGCGCAGCCTTCCCAGAGGACGTTGGGGAAACGAGTTGTGAGAACCTCGAAGACGTGGTATATACCCAACATGTAAGCGTGGTGGTTGTCTGGCGTGGGACTTTCGTGCATAGCGCGGTTGTTGTCCCATTTGATGTAATTGATAGGCGCAGATTCAAGGATCTTGGTCATTGAATCGATGATGTAGTTTTGGACTTCGGGAAGGGCTGCGTTGAGGACGAGTTGTTGGCGAGTCTCGCTGCGTGTGTGTGTTCCTGCACTGAGAACCCACTCAGGATGCTGCTCGTAGAGTTCAGATTTCTGGTTGACCATCTCAGGTTCAACCCACAAACCGAACTGCAAATTCTCCTCTGAGTCAGCGACCTTGAGTTTGTTGACACTCTCCACAAGAGGACCCAAACCGTTGGGAAATCTCTTGGGGTTGGCAACCCAGTCGCCCAAACCAGCGTGATCATCAACACGAGGATATTTATCCCCAAACCACCCATCATCAAGAACAAACAATTTAGCGCCCAGCTTGGCAGTCTCCTGCGCAAGTTTGTAGATGGTCTTCTCATCAAAATTGAAGTAAAGACCTTCCCAGCTATTCAACAAAACTGGTCGGGGCTGGTTGACGAATTTGCTTCGAATGAGGTTCTGACGATAGAGACGGTGGAATTTGCGAGACATTTCACCAATGCCGGCGTTGGAAAAGACGGAGACGCACTCTGGCGATTGGAGAGTTTCGCCTGGTCTGAGAGGCCAGGAGAGTTGGCATGGGTTCATTCCGACGACTGCCCTTGTGAGGCCTTGATGGGATTTTTCGACTTCAACATTGAAGGAGCCTGTGTAGACGAGGGAGAAACCCCATGCTTCGCCGTGGGATTCCGTTGTTGTGGGGGATACGACGGAGAGGAAGGGATTGTGGTAGTGAGAGGAATATCCAGTCGTGCTTCCGAATCTACAGATCGTTAGTCGAAGAAGCTAATAGGAGTGTTGCGAACTTACCCTTGTGTTCCGTACTCAACCTTTCGGCGAGTCCTGTTGCACTCTCTCGTCCACTCTCCCTGAAGCTGCAACATGTCATACTCCTCATTCGGAAAGTCCACACAAAAACTAGCCAGCTTCTCAACAACAATCACATCATCACTGTTATTAACAACCCTCACATTCCTCACAACAGCATCAAGTCTAGGAAACACCGAGTAACTCAACTCAGCCGCCACAGAACTATGCTCGTCCTGCAACGTCACGATAAGCGTCTCAACATCTTCCTCTGCACCGAAAGTACAAGGAAGTTTCTCAAGCGAAGGTTTGCCCTTGATAACGCTGTGGGATTTGTATTTGAAATTGCACACTGTGAAACCTTTTGCGTGTTTGATGTGTACTGCCGGAGTGCGGAAGTCGCCTCGGCCGAGGTCGGGAAATTCACGGCGGAGATGGGCTTGGGTGGACCAGCCGCCGCCGTTTGACTTGATTTGGGCGATGGGGTCTTCTGTTACCGGGGCGCCGAAGTGATCTAGGAGAAGATCTCCAGTTTCGGAATCGACGTGGAAGCGGTACGAGACATTTTTGCCGTTAAGGGCGAAAGAAGTCCCGTTGACCACGATTGCTGTAGATGTCAGTGATTATGAACCAAGTGTGAGATGCTGAGAGACGCACGCGCAGCTTTGGGTGCTGATGAGAGAAGAGTCATCTTGGTCATTGGAATAATTACAAAACGCACAAAATGATAGAGATAAGTTCAAAGAACACTGGTTATATGTGAACTGGATCGTTGATTCATGGTGTTTTATACGCTGTCATCTTTATCCCCGCGTAGTCGTCATGATACAATTCCGAACATTTCCCCATGGAGTTAAATCCGGCTTTGATCGCGCGGGGAGGTGAGACATGTCCGCTTTGGTGGGGTGGGTACGTTCCACTCCGAGTCCGCTTTTTCTCAGACGCGAATGTCTCCCCGCGTTCAATCGCGACGGAACTACCCTAGAGGCAATGCATTGTTCGAATACCGGTATGTAGGCGTAGAACCTGGTGAATAGATACGAAATCATATCTATTACAGTTGTTTGCTATTTTGCTAAGACTGAGATATACATATAATGTAAATATTAGTGTTGCGTTTCAATGTTGGAATTAATTTGAAGGTTGTGTTTGAAGGTGTTTACACAACTCAAATGGAAATCTTATAAAAGCTCCACATGCGTAACGATGATATGATTGGTCTATGCTGATCCACTCTTGGGTCGCTCAGCATCAGCCACACATTCGATCGTTTAATCTAGCCTGACAAAGTAGTGATCTACATTATACTAATGCACAATTGGCTCTTGCAGACGAAATAGACCCGCTCGAGCAGCCGAATTGTTCAAGTCCCTTATCGTTCTTATCTCTTATCCCTTATCACCTTAATCACGATCGTGAGCCGCATCGTCACTATTCAACTAGCTGTTAAGTGGCAGCCGACCGAACAAATTCACACCATGTATCAAAAAAATCGAAGATAGTAATTATTAATTATAATCATAGTCAACTATACCTTGAGGCCATTATGTACTCCGATCCTCCCTTTATATCTCCACCATGGTATACAGCTCCACCACTTCCACGACTTCACCGACACCTCTTGCTCGTCATAAATATTTGTACATGGTATCAAAATCCAGTTTCTTCAGCTCGTGCCATGTCATGATTGAACTGATAGCGTCAACTTCAAGGCATCTTCAGTTCAGCGTGAAGAGCTTAGTAGGTCGCAGTGTTGTGACCAACGTGACCTTGCTGAACGTGGCCAGGCTGGAGGTTCTGCTGCGCAGGGTAGCCTGGCTCCGCATGAGGCTGGGTAACATGGGGCTGCTGAGCATGGGTTTGAGGAAGATTGGTGGGCTGGGCGTAAGGGTCTTGGTGAACAGGCTCGGGATGCTTCTCGACGTGATGCTCCTTGCGGCGCTCCTTAATCTCGTGGAAAGCAGCAGTAACAGCATGCATGAGACTAAACAAGTTAGTACAATATTCTTAGAGGTATGTGGGGTTGTAACTTACGTGCTAAGAATAGCAAGAATAAAAGTACCCCAGGGCAAGTTGCAGCTGTCGTCCGTAGTGTCGGAATTATTCTGGAAAACACCAGAAATACCCTGTGCCTCGTAGCATCGTCTTGGGCCTGCCGGTCCACCATTGGGTCGAGTGAGAACAGACACAGCAATGAAACCTCCAATAAAGGCAACATCCAGAAGAACCCAGAGCCAGCGAAGCCATCGAGGACCACCACCCTTGAGAAGCAGAGACAAGATCATGCCGACAAGAGTGTACAAGGCAGCGGCAGCGAGGATACCCTCAACCGCGCCAAAGGCAGCGTTGACGCCACGTCGGGTCTTGATGACATTGACGATGTTGTAAACTTTCTTGAGACGGGCGGAGAAAAGGCCGAGGGAGATGACAGAGGAGAGGAATTGTCCAACACGTGTTAAGCGGAGAAACCAACGGTAGAGGCCCGAGTGCTTGAGCTTATCGGGGACGAAACGAGTAAAGAGACCCGTTGGGCGCTCAGACGTGGTGCCGTAGTCGTTGTATCTGGTGTTGTCGTGGTACGCCATTGTGAAGGTGTCTTAAACTGTGATGATGAGATTGATGGCTGAGTTGTGGCTGTCAAAGCAGAATATATATCAACATTTATTTCTACGTAATATTATGCAGCAGGTTTATTTCCTTTGTGTAATGACGATTCTGGTGATCGGGCACGTCATAACAGACTGGTGTAGCCTCATGACATTTATAAGTCGTCATTTGGATCGAGTCAGCGCCATGATCGACGCGCCCGTCCAAGCCACTCAAAAACAGAATCATACAATGACGGCAGACATAAAACTCTCTTGTGCACGCGACTTAATTAAAATATCCTGTTTCAATCGATTCTTTATTTATTGAATGAACGGCGCGTCATGGGAATGTTCCACTATCGACGGACTAAAAGCTCCAGTCTCACCCTTGCGGAGCCTTGGCTTACGACTTTGCTGCCGCGATGCCGGGTTTCTCTGCGTACGCCAAGGGAAAAATGGCCGTAGCTTGAGACAGCCGTCATGATTGATCGAATTCATTGGTTGATGGGACAATCCACATTTTTGAACAGAATGCGAAAAGAAATCAAGGTTTGCGAATTTGAGTAGGGCTGCGTTAGCAGCTGCTTACTACAAACAACCTCAGGGCTAGTTCAGATGGTAATACTTTAATATTATTGTTTATTTCCGATAAGAATTTCATATGCTTGTTATCATGCGACGAGCTCCTCGCTACTTTCTGTATGCGCATGAAGACTAATCTGTGGTGCTTTCGAGTTCGTCCCCGTGGATCGCTGGAACCCACTCCTATCCTTGGACTCAAGATGAATCCCAGGTCCAGTATTCGCACTCGCTCCATAAGCAGAGCTGAACATTTTCGGAATAGCAATTCTAAGAAATGGCTTGATAGTAGCCATAGAACCACCGATGATGCTGAGGTTCAATTCTAGAATGCACCACATCAAAGCCAAGACCGTATTATCTAATCTCGTCAGTTCGGTCCGAAAAGTAAGTAGAACTTGAAACTTACGCGTTAAATCTGGGTTGTGGAGTAAAACACTCAGAGATTGCAACCGAATGATGCTGATGATGCATACGCTGCTTCGGTTAGATAGAGTATATAAGCGAGAGCTGGGGAACTTACGATGCGCCCATGGTTAAAAGCACGCCAACACCGATCTTTTGTTTCTTTGGTAGCATAAGAGTCTTGAGCCACGGCAAAGGTATTATGACAGTGAGAATATCTGCGAAGATTCCAAGTCCGGCTTGCAAGAAGTAGAAGACTGGTCTGTTGATGCACTTTGCTGTCGCCATAGCCACAGGGTCCCAAGATCCTCGCACGGGATTACAAGAGAAAATGTTGACGAGGACTGATGCTGTTGAGTAGCCTATGATGAAAGCGAAGGCGATCCAGATGACGATTCTGGCTGATTTCATGGGGAAGATTCGCAGGTAGAATATTAGGATGCTGCCTTTGGCGAACCCTGTAGCTGCGCAGAAGAAGATGGCTGCCAGGAGGTTGTTGAGCGAGAAATTGGGGAATAAGTCTGGTGAGAAAGGGACGTTCCATAGATGTTTGCCCATTCCGTAATCTGTCACTGCATTGGTAAGTCATATGCATAGGTGATCAAGGCGAAAACTTACTATTTAGTGTGAAGGCCACAAGAAGAACATTGCATACCCAGGAGAGGATCATAAGATCTATGAAGGTTAGCAAGCGAAGTCCACTGGAACAAAGGCACCTACAATCATCGAAAGACAGTTTAAATACGATGGCTGCCCTCGTGTAAACTCGAATGCCCATGCATACCGTCGCAAGCGGGAAAAAGATGGCTGTGACAATCACAAGGGGAGCATCGGCAGGAACCTGGTTGACATCACGGACCACTCCAGGCGGTGGGTCCATGGGAAACATGACTCCATTTTCGATGGACATGATTTCGGTATGATCCGGCAAGATTTGTCAAACACCAAAGACACTTCTCTCCAGAAAAAAAGTAAAGGGTAGTCTGGAAGAAGCAAGCTATATAAGTTTTAAGACCGGCTCTCTACTAACAGAAACTAAACTCTAGACAATGCTTGTTCAGCGTACCTGACTAGTGCTCGTCCGTACTAACCTTCGGATCAACTGAGGGCTTTCCCAAAGTACCGCCGCGCTTTGACGTATGAAGTTCTTCTTTCATCATGTACGTGATGATCTCGCAATTTATCAGTGTTGCACTATGGCGTTATTGCGCTTGCTGGGATATTACCACGTTTTTTGCAAGATGAGGAACTGCCGCTTTGACATGGTTTGTGACATGTCAGAAGGATGAGCCGAAGATACCGAGGTAGGTGCCCAGGGGAGAGGCGCATCATTGAGCGAAGGATTCGCTAAGGGCGGGTTCGTGCAGGCAGATGACCCTAGATGGGACTAAAATGCTGCACTCCTGAACTTCATTTGTTTCAACATGGTCTGTGGCGAATAAACATAATGTTTCTTGTGTAGTTTATATACTCCCTCACTCACAGCTAGTAATTAAGCACATGGAGAGCTCCAACAAAGTAGAACACAAGCTCTTTTTGGGCCCTTTTAGTTACTCAATTCGGTCAAGTCAACCATAAACAAGGACAAGGTCACAGACTCGACAATATTTAGCTGTGCAGATCATAATATAGGATTCGTAAACCCCACAGATTGATTTCCTGACGCGATTTCCGGACCTCGTAAAACCCGGGGCGAACTATCATCGCCCAATAATCGATCGTTAGCTTCGGGAGTCTGACAAATGTCAACCCCGGAATAATTCCGGATCGGCATCCAAGATTCGGAGATAGAATGGATCTTGGGAAATGATTGTCCGTCTCAGAAACCGTGCTCACAGTTGACTACCGTGCGCGCGAACTAAATCGTTTCCTCTCCAATTGCAATGATTGAGGTGGCTACCATAGACTTGAGAGTGGCTACTTGCAATACACCGCCATTGAGATTTTAAAGAAACCACCGCCAAGAAGATAGGGAACGAAATAATTGGGACATTATTGACGATTCTCTGCAGGGACTGTGACCACTTTATTTCCGTTTCCCAAGCCTTGAGAACAGACCTCCCATAAGATTTTAGATTATCGTGACCCACAACCCTCGGGACCCTTTTTCTACAGTTGAACTAGTTCGACAATCTCCTACCGCGAATAGATAATAAGCCGATGCACGATCCGCACAAAACCTGCAGCCCAGCCCAACAATCACATTCTCTTCACATTCCTTCATCACCATGTTCACCAATATCTGCCTCTTGTCGCTTGCGGCTCTGTCCGTACATGCATCTGAGCAATGCGCCACCAAGAGATCGGACAATGGCTGTGAGGTTCTCAAGCTTATGTTTCCCAACAACACTTTCGCCCCCAAAGATGCTGTTTATGAGTATGAGGCGGAGAATTTCTGGTCTAACAATGAGATTCTGAACCCGGCTTGTGTGTTCCGTCCTACGGAGGCGAAGCAGGTTGGCGAGGCTGTCAAGTTGATGAGCACTGGCTTTACGTCTTTTGCTGTGCGTGGTGGTGGACATATGGCTATTGCAGGCGCGAACAACATCAACGATGGTCCCCTCTTTGTGATGTCCAACCTCACAACTCTCGAGTTAACCGAGGATAAGGACTCTGTTTGGGTTGGACCTGGTCTGGATTGGGGTCACGTCTACCGTTACTTGGGCGAGCACAAGCTTGCATGTGCTGGAGGTCGTCTGTCGCCTGTCGGTGTACCTGGTCTTCTACTGGCTGGCGGTGTCAACTTCCACGGAAACCAGCGCGGATGGGCTGCTGACAACGTTCTCGAGTACGAGCTTGTTGATGCCCATGGCAAGGTCATCTCTGTTACTGCAGACTCCAAGCCCGATCTCTTCTGGGCTCTCAAGGGTGGTTCGAACAACTTTGGTATCGTGACCAAGTTCAGACTTGCCACTTTCCCATCCGACCAGGTCCATGCTGGTGTTTACAGTGTTGCCGATATCCCCGCATTCCTCAAGGTTCGTTGCTTCACAAAAATGGTTACTTCCATAACTAACAAATAACAGGCTGTTGCCAACTTCTCCGCCCTCAACACCGATCCCCTCGCCCACATCGTCCCCCAAGTCATTGCCGTTGACGAAGAGACCACAATTGGTGCAGCAATCCTCTTCTACGACAGCGACTCAGACGCTGAGCCAGAGTGCTTCCGCCCCTTCTTCGATATTCCCACCATCTCCAACACCTTCAAGAAGCAGACACTCGCCGAATTCTCGGATGAGACTGGACAGCTAGTCCTTCCCAAGATCAACGACCAGTTCATCGCCGGTACCACGGTTGGTAAGACCTACGAGGAGGTCCTCAAGGGCGTTCAAATCTCCAACGATGTCTTCTTCGACGCTCTGCCCGAGCTGTACAAGATTCTCCCCAAGGAGGATCGCAAGGCACTCTCCATCGACTGGCAACCCATTGGATCTCTCTGGGAAAAGGCTTCTAAGAAGTACAACCCCGGTGGTAACGCTCTCGGTTTGGACACAGAGTCGAAGGGCACATACATTGCCTGGGCTGAGGTCGTTGAGTGGAGTGGCGATGAGCACAATGATGCGATCTTCAAGTGGATTGAGGATACCACTTATGCTATCGGAAATGCTACCCAGAAGGCTGGCGTTTACGAAGCCTTTACCTACATGGGCGATGCTGCTGGCTTCCAGGATATTTATGATGGTTATGGTAAGGAGAACAAGCAGAAGCTTCTTGATATTTCTCGCAAGTATGATCCTCTGCGAGTCTTCCAGAAGTACTGGCCTGGTGGTTTCAAGATTGGAAACTAGAAGTGGATTAAAAAAAGGTAGAGATTTGCTATACCTATTAGACCTCCTGGGATTTATACATAAACTTCCGAATTGGACTACATTGTTAAGAATTTATCTTGACTATCCCACCGATGTCCAACCTCGACTTGCTGCCAGTCTTAAACATTAATCCGATGCCTCCAGACCAACTGCTCCTCCCTCGCACTATATGTCGACGCACCCAAGATATCCCTCATCTGCTGCACACTAGTAAACATGATCTGTCTCGCAATAAAAAACCGAATACCCTCAGTACAAGGAGGACTGGTCAAACTCCCCTCATAGGTCCAGAACTCATCAAAATACTGCACACTCTCCAGAAGCAACTTGTGATTCAGTGTCGTCTGCTCAGTTGTTTCCGTTTCATTGAATCCGATCATCTTGGGAAGTTGTGCCAAGAAACTGTTCTCTTTATTACCCGGGTCTAGACGAATAGCAAGCACGGCGCGCTCTTTGCCTTGTTCGTTGACGTGGACGAGATGCAGCTCTGCTCTTGAGCGATGACGTTCGACTGTGTGGTCGGCGGGAGCGTGGATGTGCCAGCCTTTCAGGTAGACTGTCTCGTTGTCAAAGCTGAAGGATGGGTTCTGGGTCCAGATGCCATCTTCATTTCGGACGGTGAAGGCTGGTCCGTAGCCCCAGTTGAAGAAGTTGCCGGTGATCTCGTCAGGGTAGTCCCATTGTTTGATCAGATGCTCGAGGGACAGGCCCTGTTTTAGCGCGATTGGGATGGGCGATTGCTGGGTTCCTGTTTGACAGAGATGATAGTCTGCAAGTCATTAGCAAGGCTGGCAATCGAATCCAGAGAAGATATTCTTACCAGGATTGATGCGGCCCCAGTTGTATGAAGCTTCATAAGCCCAATCTTTACTTCCGGGTTCGGCGCGAGGGTCAATGTGTCGCTTTTTGTTCTTGAGCGAATAGTGATTGTCATGTTTCGCACAAGCGAAGACGCTGATGACGCAAGTAGCCACGGCGAACAACTGAGAGATGCGCATTGTGGATTGATGTCTGTGTGAGATGGAGATGATGCTGAGGGGGACTGAACATCGATTGAGGCGAAATGACAAGGCTTAAAAGCAATAGTACATAAAATTGCGATGGTCCTTAACTGGTGTTGAAGCGGTTAGTGTCAACTGTATGTCACCGCCAAGCTAAGGTACTGGGAGGCGCAGGCTATTATCAAGACTCACCGCCCGATGAATAACAGCGCATGAAATTACAAACAAACAAAAGCTTTTCTTGTTTAGTGACTAGACTGATGTAAACTTGCAATGCCAAGAAGACCGACGATTTGAACCATGGTTTCAGACAAAGGTTAAACTTCAAAAGTGAGGCTAACGAGAACGCGTAATAGCATGGACAGCGCTAAGCCACAGGCTTACCCCAGGGGGTAACGCGCTAAGCATTTAAGCTCATAGCGCTGTTTCTTTAGCGTCGGTAGCCGGGGCTTTGGAGTACGGGCAGACAATTCAGTCCCATCCAAATACTGTGGAAAGAGAAAGAGAGAGAGAGAGATGGTTCATTCTTGGTTAGCCTGATGATCCAGTACAATGTTGCACTCTTCGGTGTAACTTGGATTTAGAAGTGACAGCCCATATTCAATATTCTTCAGTATATACAATGTCTTTAGAGGTATAACAAGCAGCATTTGCAGCAAAGTGAAGGGTTGATAGTAGATTGGGACCTCTATTCAGGAATGCTTCCGATAACAATATCAGGAATATGATCCGTAGAGTGCCTTATATCAACGATGTTGCTGTAAGTATTTTGCAAAGTTGATGCTTCACTATTTTCGTAGTTGCTGCAAGGTGACCGTTAAAATCTGGTTAAACAGGCAGAATGTCAGTCTTGACTTACCAGTATCTTCCTTCCAACTGCTGCGAAAGTTGATCTTTTACAGACTGCAGTTGTTGTGTACCTTTTGCATCGGTCCCGAATTGAATAAACTGTAACTTGAGGGTTTTTGAATCCTGGCCGCATTTATTCAAGTAATCCATTGCTTGAAGGATCAACTTCACAAGGTCATCTAAACCTGTTTTCCAGACCCCGTCAGTGTAGATGTAGATGCTGGTCGGCTCGATCTTACTTCCGGTAAGGACTTTATCAAGCACATTCTTAAGGGCGTTGACCATGTCGCACATTCCACCCACCGGGTGCATGGCTGAAATTGCCTCCTGAACTTGGAAACTCGTCTTGCATATGCGTGGCCATTTGGCATGTGGACATGCGCGGTAAAGTTCCAGTCCGCTTCCATCGCACGTCTTGCCCACATAGCTAATCACTCTGGCGGCTTGAATCATGTCGGTCTTGTGGGCTGCTAATGTCAGGTGGTCATCTATGATCATGATCTAAACGATGGTAGAATTAGCATAACTCCATGTGCGGCAATCCCTATCACTAACTTGATGCCGAGATTTGTGTGGCGAAGCTTTGCATCTGGCGTCTTTCATTCCACGAAAACGCATAATTTCTTTATCTTGGGACGGTGTTACGCCGAAAGATGCCATCAAGTTGCCGAGGGCAGTAGACATCTGTACTTGGAAAAAGATATCATCGCATGTGACCTTCCCTGCTTCCGAGATGAAACCGGTCTCTTGCTGGGCATTGTTTCTCTGGATCTCGAATTCATCAGCGAGAACCTCAAGTGGGACCGCTCCTGGGTTAGATGTCAGAATCTTGCATTAATGAACCGAACCTCAATGAACCCACGTCTATTCTCGAAGGGTATATCAAATATGCCTTTGAAGAACTCTCTAGTGCGTTGTTCGAATTTCCCTCTGTAGCGAATGCCTGTTGCTGGGGGACACCGATGTACCGGAGTGTCCCTCAGAACGGCATCGCTGGCCTGGTGGTCATACTCGCCGGGGAGCATCGAGTGGAAATACTGGTTTTCGTGATCGCTTTGGAGACTGCGACTTTCATTCTCGACTGATCGAGGAGGAACAACAGAAGGAGAAAATACGATGCATACCCAAAAAGTATGGAGAGGCAGAAACACCAATCAGAAGGACACACGTGTGAGGCGTTCTGTGAGGCTCTTCAGGGCTTGAGTCAGCACATGAGCCGAGACATACACCATCAGCATACTCACAGCCTTATTTTATCTAGCACTAACAACGCTACACTGCCCTCATAACGAGCTGATAGCAAAGCGCTAGTAAAGGCTATAGTCCTTTCATTCAAACTCAGAGCCGGTATATAGTGGAACAAGATGAGCAGCACCCGGCAAAAGCACTACGTTGATGGGTTTCCATCACTGGCACATTTTATCGCAAGCGATCGAGACGGAACATGTGCAATATTTAAGCGCTTTAATCGACTGGCTGCTCGAAACTTGCTCATTCTACAGAGCGAGCTAGCAGAGTTGGAAGCTAAGCTTGACGCATTCGATGAAGAGGATAGGGCGACTGCTGAGTCATTGCAGAGTCTGAGAAATTGGAATAATTACAAGGCGAGAAATAATGAAAATTCGGAGAGGAGAGACCTGTTGCGACAGATACATGTCAAACTAAAAGACTACAGTAAAGTGCCTTTTGTACGCTTTAACATGTACTAATGATTTGGAAGGAGAGGCACTGTTCTTTGAGAGCACCTTAGCAATATTACCACCGCCAGACAGGAGGACACTCAAGGCGTTCCGCATCAACTTCTTCCATGGACACCCCGACGATCCCAGATCTTTCCCTACGCTCGGTGGTTATGGTTCGAGCCTATATGCCGATCCTGATGATCTTTTGATATTGCACACTAGAGAGCCGCCTGATAGAGTTACCATGTTCGTGCAAGACTATTTCGGTTATTTCTTCGAGGTTAGATCTAGGCTTACTAGCTTAATCATAGCTGACCGGAGAAACAGGAACCTGGAAGTATATCGGGCTCCAAAATAGCTTATACGTCTGCGAAAAAGATCACAACATTTATCGCATACCTCAGCGTCGTTCTCGCCGCATTATTATTAATTGGAGCTATAGTCGTTCTCTACAATGTTAACTCCCACAACCTGAAGCTTGGCCTTATAGCTCTCTTTACTGTGCTTTTCTCGGCAAGTGTTGGCTTTTTAACGAATGCTAGAAGAGCTGAAGTCTTCGGCGCTACTGCGGCGTAAGTGCATTCTATAAACTATATATATTATAACTAATTCAAATAGATATGCTGCTGTTTTAGTTGTCTTTGTCAGTGGAGATCTGGGTAGTTAGTAAAGGAATGAAGGAATGTATAGTAGATGATGTGATACGCTGAAATTGTGGCTGGGTAGCTGAAAAGTACAAGCAGACTGTCGAATTGCGCCCGGGCATACCTTTGGATGATTAGAGCTACAACCGGCCTATTTGTACTGCCCTGTGAGACCTGAATGAGGCGTTCCTGGCAGGCCCCATGTCGGACAATGACACGTCAGATCATGGGAACCTTCCCCGCTCATAGGTCTGCAACTGCAGGATAAAGCGGGATTTAAATACTGCTCCACATTCCACGCTCTATTTACAAAATTTCACAGAAAAATGAGCAACAATACTTTCAGACACCAGGCTTTAGACGACCCTGCACGGAGCATTCGGCTAGTACATATCAGACCTCAGAAAACTGCGCTATTTCTTGAACTGGGTCTCAGCACGCACTCAGTCGCCGACAATGTCCAATATTTCGCTGTCTCATACACATGGGGGGATGGTGGCTTCACTGAGGACATAATTCTCAACGGTCATACAATGAAAATCACCAAGAACTGCCGCTATGCTCTGGAACAAATCGACCGACAATATCCGTCTGACGAGTGCTCTCAAGAACCCCCATACCTCTGGATTGATTCGATATGCATAAACCAGGAGGACAATGATGAGAAAGGCTACCAGGTTGCGATGATGGGTGATATCTATGCTAAAGCGACCCAGGTGCTAGCCTGCATTGGCCCAGCTGCGGATAATAGCTCAATGCTCCGTACCCTCCTGGACGATATAAAGACCAAAAGCCCACAGCTTTATGCAGATAAAGAAAAGCTTCGATGTGGCTATTGGTATTATAAAGTAGGGAGTTGGGGAATTGGAACGTCCTCCCTGCAGTCTTATTTCCAAGACTCGGTAGTATCTCAAGACGAAGTGGCCATTCAGCTTCGCAAGGCATGCTTTGCCTTTGCGGAACGTCGCTATTGGAGCAGGCTCTGGATCATCCAGGAGTTTACCGCACCAGACCGAAGCGGCAACGGCCTTGAAGTCCTCTGTGGTTATGACAGCTTCTCAAAGGCTGAAATCAATCTATGCTTCTATCTTGCCTCATATCTCTACGAGCCGTCCCACAGGGATGAAGTTGACGACGGAGGCTTCTTCGCGAACCGGTTCCCTATCATCCGGAGACATTGTTTCGAAACACTCATGGAATTCGATTCGTCGGCACCAATCCCCTTTGGAGTAATTCTTTTCACTATCAAAGACATTTTCCACTGCACTAAGCCAGAGGACAGGATTTATGGATTGCTCCCACTGGCCGAATGGCCTGATGGTATGCCGCCAATTCGACCCGTCTATAACCCCACCTCTGCGTTAGACTTGGCAGAGCTTCTTCTCAGCAGTGGTGATGAAGAATCGCTGTTTTGCTGGACGGTCCTGGAAGCACTTGAGATCTATCATGATTATGAGCCCTTGAAGACCTTAGTTGAGATCAGGACCAGAATCCAAGTTTCACATGGGACCAGCAGTGGTGGAAAGTATCCTCTACGGGTTTCTCGCAAGCCGGGAGCTACCGTTTTGCCCCTTCGCAAGAACAATACAGGTCATCTATCGGCGCCAATTTATTGTTTCAACAGCGGTCCGGATTTACCTGCAGATCCAATTGCGGAAGAGGCGACTATTCTGCATGCGCACGGCGGCATTGGCAAGTCACAGGTATTGATGGCTGGTTCAAGTTTAGCTGGCTTACTGTGTGGTGAGGCTCGGGAGGGTGATTTGATAATGCACTACGGGATGATGGGGTCGATCCTTGTGCTCAGACAGACCAATCGTGATGGCCTGTATAGCCTGGTTGGTCAAGGGCTTTTATCCTATGGGTTCACATTTCCACAAGGGCTACCAGTAAGTAAAGGTGTCTTGGAAAGAAAGCTTGAACAAGTTGGAGTGGGAGATAATTCTGAGAGCAAGAGAGAAACACTGAAGGCGGAGATTCAGAATGCATGTCAACCCGGTCAAGCGGATCTAGCTTGTGTGGTTGAACTCAGAGCTGAACCAATCGAGTGGCTGATACTTGAGGGACAAGATTTCACCAAGGACCGACGGCCAGATAAGAAAAGCAGATTGAAGAGATTATCTACCAAACTATTCATAGAAGCTGCCATAGAGTAGTCTGGGTAGATTCTAGATCGGTGTTATTGCGGTTTCTGCGATTGGATATCTGGAAGGCGAAGACAATAATTACCAATACCGCAGGCAAAGATGAAAAAATAAACTACTGTGTACTTGCAGTATCCTTTCTGTCCTTCTTTTCAAGCAACATTTCGCTAAACCGATGGATGTGACATGGGGTAGGTAAAGTCGAGCACAGCATAATGGGTCTTGGTCACGTCAGTACCTCCGACCAACCAAAAGTCTCCATATTACCACCACCAGCACTAATACTGGTATATAATTGCTGTGCTAGGTCTCACCAACGCTGATCGGGGTAGATAAGGCCACTTGACGCAATATGTAGCTTGAATGACCATTGTAGCACTACATGTCGAATTGGTGGCATTGCATATAGTGTAGACCCGTTTACTTCCTACATAGGCTAACATGGCGGCTTGCGTGCGATGATATTCCTTGATGAAGTAAGATTTTGAATGGCGAAATAGCGCTCCTAACATGGACCGATCGGATAAGTTTTCGCGTAGAAGACATATAAGTCGATCCCGACAGCCGTATCATTCCCTTCAATCCGACGCCCGAAAGCATACTCAAAATGGCAGACGACAGCAAAGACATCCCGTCTAAAACGGTCCAAGGCACTTGTGGCCAGGCTTCTGACTCTGATGAGCCAGTCGTGGCTGTACTACAAGAAACACCAAAGAGGAGCTGGAAGTCTTACATTTGGGATACATTCGACAAGTCACCTGAGGAGCGCAGATTTCTCTTCAAGCTCGATGCGGCTCTCATGACGCTGGCTTCATTGGGGTACTTTATTAAATATCTTGATCAGGTATGTGGATCGATGTTTAATTGTTTAGTATCGCTAACAAGATAGGTCAACATCAACAATGCATTTGTGTCGGGGATGAAGGAGGACATGGGGCTGTTTGGGAACGAGTTGAATTATATGCAGACGTGCTGGACCATTGGTTATGTCATTGGAGAGATTCCAAGGTAAGACCATTATCACTCACTGTTAATATGACTTTCTCTAAAAGGTCCAGTAACATGCTACTCACACGAATCCGACCGAGCATCTGGATTCCCGCTTGCGAAGTAAGTCCCCCTTCTATCATTCATTGCTCTTGAGGCTGACTCAACTAGGTTACCTGGTCTATTCTCACCATCCTCCTCACAAAGTGCACCAACGCGACCCAGCTATACGTCCTCCGGTTTTTCATTGGTCTTGCCGAAAGTACCTTCTATCCAGGAATGCAGTACATCATCGGCTCATGGTACCGCAAAGACGAACTTGCCAAGCGATCTTGCCTCTTTCATGCCATGGGAAACGTGGGATCCATGGTCTCGGGCTATTTGATGGCCGGCTCACATAATCTCGACGGCGTGCACGGATATCATGGTTGGCAGTGGCTTTTCATCACCAATACCGTTGTATCTCTACCCATCGCCATCTCTGGATTCTTCTTCTTGCCGGATCTACCTGAGATCACCAAGGTCTGGTATTTCACCCCAGAAGATATTGCAATTGCGAAACGGCGTATGGAACTCGAGGGTAGAGCCAAGAGGGCTCCCTATACTAAGGCCAAGTTCAAGAAGATCTTTAGCAGCTGGCATATCTATGCTCTGGTGCTGTTGTATATTCTGTTTAACAACGGCAACGGCGGCAGCTCACAGCCTGCGTTCCCTCTGTGGCTGAAGTCACAAGGGTATTCAATTAGAGACGTCAATCTCTACCCGACAATCGTTGACGTTATCAGCGTAATCACAACGCTCATCTACGCATGGACATCAGACAGTCTGTTCCGCGGTGCCCGCTGGCCAGCTATCGTCTTCTCCGGCCTGGTCAAGATCATAGCCTATGTCGGTCTGACAGTATGGAAGGTTCCCACCGCTTTCACCTGGGTATGTTTCATGCTGTGCGGTTTTGGTGGTGGCATCAGTGGCTTGACCTTTGCTTGGGCGCATGAGATTTGCAGTGATGACAATGAGGAGAGAGCTCTTGTGACTGGTGCGATGAACCAGATGGCGTACGTGTTTCAGGCTTGGTTGCCTTTGGTTATCTGGCAGCAGGTGGAGGCACCAAGCTATCCTAAAGGTTATCCTACCATGGTTGCCTTGGCGGTTGGGTTGATTGGGACTTCATTTGTGATCAGGGTACTGCACAAACGACAGATTAAAGGACATCGGCATGCATTGGTAGAGGCTTGAAATGGTCCATGCGTTTGAGCAAATTATCGACCTAGTCAGCACATGAAAATTGATGTACGTGCCTACCATACTTGTAAATTCCAATGTTTATCGCTGTTACTGGCGCGAGTGTTACTGTTTTGTTCCCTTTCGAAGCAGATTTGGCCTGAAATACGCAATACTGGTCGACCTGTACATTTTTTGTACGAATTGTCTGTGTTATCGATAAGCTTTACTTCTGCGCCTTTCGGGAGACCAGTCGCTAGCGATGCCTTGGCTTTCTGCAGCCGATAGCGGAACAGGCATTTGGTTAGTTGCCAACAAGACGATTTCTAATGGAATGCCTGATATTTTGGCCTTGTCCAGCTTCTTGATTTGTAAGCATGATAACTAGTATATCTTCTGGCTACAGCGACCTGCAATATAGAGAAGTTGTTGCATAATTCTGAGTATGATTCAAATACCATACTCACTATCATCATTACTCCCTCCAGCTGCCACACTTATTTTCACGAAGACCTCCTGTCAACAATAACTGACCACAAGTCTATCGACACTATTAAGACCCATCCAGATATCGCAACGACAACACGACTAGCCGGCATTACAGTCTTGGAATAAGAAATGAAGGACAAGAAAATTGTCATCACTGGCGCAGGACGCGGCCTCGGCCGCGCACTAGCAATCGTGGCCGCTGACCGAGGAGCAATTCCATTGCTACTAGGCCGGTCCCTGGAAGCGTTGGAGAAAGTCCGCGACATAATCAAAAGCCGCAGTGGTGTATCAGCAGCAACCATTGTCTGCGACCTCTCGAATACTTCATCTGTCGTCAACGCAGCAGAACAGATCGCCTTGTCCCATCCTGACATCGATATACTAGTCAACAACGGTGCACATTTCGCAGACGGTGCCTTTGAAACCCAAACGTATTCGCAGATCATTTCTGTGATCAATTCAGCGGTCACAGGCACTATGATTCTCACCAAAGACCTGCTGCCACTTTTGAAGCAGAGACCGCACGCGGATATTCATAACGTCGTTTCCATGTCTGGTCTACCACACGCAAGACTGACAGGCGCCTCGCTGCCCTTTAGAGCGGCCAAGGCGGCCCAGGATGGCTTTACACAGGGTTTGGTGGAGGAACTAAATGGAAGCTCTGTGCGGATCACGTCGGTTTATCCGGGTCTGATCGAGGATGTATCCCCGACGGATGAGGCATGGGATAAGAAGCGTGGCCTGAGCGAGGGAATCACCAACAAGGATGTTGTTGACACAATCCTGTACGCACTTTGCGCTCCCCCGAATGTATCACTACGCTCTGTTGTTATTGAGCGTACTCGTTCAGACTTCTTGGTGTAATTCAGACTTGAGAGTTCTTGCCTCCTTGCATTTATCTCGATGTACGCAACAAGCCAATGTTCTCGGCCGTTCTCTGACCTACTAAACAGACCAACCATAACGCGACTCGAACCGTTTGCATGAAACTATTGCATTCCATTTGAAACATTGGTTTTGATATCAGCTCTTGATTCGTCAGTGCGTGCGGGGAGGATACGTCACTTCTTTTAGTACAGAGCTGAAATTCCTCAGCTGGATATGTCCTGTGTTATCAGACCTATTTATACCTGCTCACTCGCCTTCAAAATTTTTCATGGGGACCCAGACATCTCATTCCACATCGCACTTCATTTCAGCTTCTATTCATTCAGAACAATGTCCTTGACAAAGGTGGTTAATGGTGTCGTTGTTACCAACACGAACGTAAGTCACGATCCATCATACTGCCACAATAGTAGCCAATTACAAATAGGTTAAACCTCCCACGGGCTGGACGGTCAAATACGAAGATTTCGGCAGTCCCACTGAATGGGGGGACGACGGAGAGGTCGCTGATCTAGTCAGCGCTTACGGTATTAGTGGAGAGGTCAAGCCGCTTTTCAGAACCCGATACAGCAGCAACGAGGTTATTTTCATTATTGAAATTAACGGCGAGTACTTTGTTTATGATGGCCAGAGTGGCTGGGTGCAACGCATTGTTACCCCGACTGATTTGAAGAAGATTGTGGACTTTATCAATGAGCAGGGGTGGATCCGCCTCGAGACAGAGAACCTTGATGCTTAAATAGACGACTTGGATTCTCATCTTCAACAATGGAACTCGTCCTTTGATTCTCAATACATTTATTAATTCCTCCCTGTAAATGTCCTCTCAATGGTGTTGCAGACTACCTGTACCCGTATTTCAATTGCTTAGTAACAATAACGGGCGAATGGTTTAGTGGTATAATACTCCCTTAGCATGTTCGCTCCTACGAGCTTCATCATTGGGAGTGGTCCAGGGTTCGATTCCCTGTTCGTCCAACAACGGTGGTTTGATTCCACCATTGTATCACTCTTTGTCCCGGGCGAATGGTTTAGTGGTATAATACTCCCTTAGCATGGGAGTGGTCCAGGGTTCGATTCCCTGTTCGTCCAACGCAGCTGGTTAGATTCCGGCAATACCTCATTTTTTTGCATTTGTACTACCAGACTTTAAAAATGTTTGACACCGTTATGTGTAATATGTGATATTATACTATTAAGCATAGCTATTTATTATATACAGTAAAGACCGTTAAACCGTAACATGAATAACAATGCTTAATTAAGTAAGCACTTTGCATTCCCAGAGAAGGCTAGAATTAACCATGAGAGATGGACAGTCTAGAGTACTGGACCAGTCATCGTGCTAGTAAGTATGACCTAGAAGGTCTCCCACTTAGGGCTTGGTGACCTGAGCAGCAGTGGCAGGGCAGTCGAGGCAGCGAGCATCGTACCAGGCAAAGCCCTTGCCGGCATCAGCGGGGTTGATGGTAGTACCGGTGTGCTTGAAGAAGTAGCAGATACCGTTGGGCTCATCGTAAGCAACAGCCTTGCAGTCAGGCTTGGTAGTACCACAAGCAGCAACACAGTTCTTGCGGTCAAGAGCACCCTTGTGGACACTATCGTAGCTGGTAGCAGCCCCGTTGTTGCGCCAGCCCTGACGACCGCAGATGGCGCCGTCCTTGGAGTTAGCGAAGCCACAGCCAGCGTCGTAGAACTTGTAGCCGGTGGGCTTCTGCTGGACAGCGGTGGTCTTGATGTCGAACTTGGAGAAGTAGCAGATGCCGTTGACGTCATCGTAGGTGATGGACTTGCAGTCGGGCTTGGTGGTGCCACAGGCCTTGATGCAGCCGTCAAGGGTCAGTTTGCCCTTGTGGATGCTGTCGTAGGACTTGGCCTCGCTGTTGGTGCGGTAGCCGACAAGGCCGCAGAGGGAGCCGGAGGGGATGTTGACCAGGTTGCACTCCTCAAGGCTGCGGCAGGGCAGCTTGTTGTTGGGGGCTGCGGCGACAGAGGCGACTGACAGAGCAGCAGTGATGAGAGTGGAGTATTGCATCTTGAAGGTTGATGTTGGAAAGGGAGAGATACAAAGGTATTCTGTTGCTTTGAAGTTGCTTTAAGTTGCTTGATGAGGAGTTGAGGTTGAGTGGTGAAGATGTGATTAGAGCGACGATCCTTTCTCTTTCTTATAGGGCTCAGGAGAGGCTGGACACGAAGCTCTGTTTGCCTTCATTAAGAGTCTAGATCTCCCGGACTGTCGGTCTGACACGATGTCTTGACGCCGACTTGCGAAAAAGGAATCGTTCACGATGTTTGTCAACAGCTGAAAGACTATGTCCTGAACTATTGAACAGATTATCGAATCTTAGCAAGCTGATGCAGCAGCTGAGAGGAATAAGGGTCTTGTTCTCGACGGACAAAGTCGTCCGTGTAGGTCTCAACTCCAAGTCCAGTCTCGTCGCCAAACCCGGATCGCTGTACCCGCATAGCCATTACCGTACTGCCGGAAACCAGGGGTCAGGAACGCCCCGGCAAATCCAATTGGTTAGATAAGTTAAGGTTGTTGCTGGCAATTAAACTATTGAAGCCACGAGACGCTGGCTGTTAAGTCCTGAGCAGCAATTGATTGCTAGGGTTTATTTCCGCGAAGGTGGTTGTGCGGAATTCGGGATGGGCTGGCGGATTCCTGGATATGGAAAAGCGGTTGGACATCAGGGTCAGGGATTGGAGGGTGAACGATCTGGTGGTAAGGCGAAGGATCGTGGCGTTACGAGTGTCTAAAAAAGAGTTTAGCTGGGTGGAGGCTCTTGTTGAAGACGTCTCATGTAAAGTAAGCGAGGTAACCCCTGCCTCTTCTCCATCTTATGTTGGGAAAGCTACCCGGGAGAAAGACAATTATTGTTTGCGACTTAGAAGTATCGACGTATCTGGTTGAGATAATAGATTCGTTAACAAGAAATGCAAATGTATCTGTGAGAGGCTTGATCTTTCTAGATTATGCTAATTTATTGTGTTTTAATGGTTATCAAACTCGCAGAGTGTACTTATATAGGACATGGTGATCTAATTTCATTGAAGACCTCAACCCAATGCCAAGGGACGCCGACAATTGACCAAACGTCTACCACGAAAGAAAAAAAAAAAAAAAAAACTTTAAGATAAAAAATAAACTAAGTCACTAAGACCCATATGAGTTCCGAGACTAAAATCGAGCGAGAGTCGCGGTGCTTTGGTCGAGTCGAGACTCGAAATTGAGCCAGCACCTGGGAGGATATCAACGCGTCTTCTTGACGCAAGCCGCGACTGGATGTTCACCCAGGTACGTACCACGTACTACGTACGTGGCCATGCAGCTGAGCAACACGGGTTTAACCAGGGCTATTTAGCTCACTGGTGAGCGAGCTTTTCTTCGCCGTACACCTGCGCTTATTCCCGTGATGCTATCTCCAAGTTTAATCCCCTTCCCTGCGCGTTTCTATACTTGCTCTCGTCCAATCTTGATTGAGTTTTTGGAATTATTGTAAAGCTTGTTGAAGCACTGGAATGCTGTTCCTGTCGATCCGATCTCGGAACAAGCCTCTGAAGCCATTGTCCTTATCTTAGCCACTCCCGATTCACTGGCGATATCCACTCATATCACGAGATTGGGACAATCTAGACTGGCTTAGCAATGAAATCTCTTATCCTTGGAGAAATTCTCATTTTTGTGTACCAGTGACTTGGAAGAATTGATGCCGGCGGCAACAGACCATCCTTAATAAGCAGAACGGAAAGGTGTTCAAGGCATAGCGATGCAATCCCTGTCCAGTCAAGTCCTCCACGCTGATAAGTAACGTATAAGGGTTGATAAGATAACCGATAAACGTACTACAGCAGAAGCAGACTCCTTTTCTTTGCGGGTACCGGCGGTATGTTCGGCTGCTGCTACGGCTACACCGAGCAAGGAGTGAAGCGAGCGCTGCATCTCTTCACAGCGCATCTCATTGATGACTCCATAATATCCCCCAATTCGGCTGGTATAAGCGAAGGAATGCGGGAGGCGATCTTGCTTAATTGAACCTGAGCGTCAACTTGGACTCATCCTCGGCTGAACTCTAGTAAATTGCTTCTTCCCACTAACCCACAGCATGACTGGTCGATATAAGATCATTTCAAACTTGACCTGTATGCCAAGATGCTAATTCTAAATACGGTTTGTCGTAATCCACGGCGTCGGATCCGGGCCCAGCGGAATTGTAACCTCACCGTTACAGACTATTGACACAAGCGCTCATTTAGCGCCATACCCGATTTAAAGTCAGGAGATCCGGTTAGTGACATCCCAATGGGAAACGTTTATTCCCCATGATATCTATCAGGGGGATTAAGCGCTAAGACATCCTGGAACCAATAGTTTGTACTTAGCTTCTGTCGTGTTAGCGGACTGTCGCCCTCCTGTATACAGGGGAACTCGTGGTCGTGAGAGTATCTTGATAGGAAGAATAAAGTGTAGTAGAGGTTGTCCCAACTGCGTGGCTTTCTGCTCTCTACACACCGACCTTCTTTCACTGGTTCAAGATGGTTTCTGCAAGGCTCTTCGTCGTGGCTTTCGCGTTTCGCTCTGCTGTCGCTTCGCCATGCAAACCTCGTCCCATTTCGGCGACCTCAGCTCTTGAGTCGTCTGCCACTGCCACATCTGGTTCCACCTCTTTGACCTTTGAGAGTTCCACTGGTGTCTCATCCACCTCCAGCGAGACTTCTGTTGAGACATCTGGCACCGCAACCTCTGACTTTTCTTTGACTACTGCAACAACTGGCACTGCAAGTAAGACCGAGACCTTGTCCACAGATGTTTCTGGTAGTACGAGCGCTGAGTCTCTGCGGAGTGAGACTACTACGACAGATGTCTCCACCGCTGTCGAGACCTCTACTGGGACCCCGACAACTGCAGGCGAGTCTGCTCCAGACACAACCCATATAGTCCTGTCCACCACTAAGGCCGTGATAGATGGTACTGAGTCTACTTCAGTCACAGCCTCCACAGCCACTTCTACCTCTGAGACTTCTACCGAGACTTCTGCTGAAGCTCGTGACACCACTTCCACTGGCTCTGCCACCAACGTAGACACGACAACCGCAGTTGAGTCCGTTAGCGGTACCTCCACCGAAGTCTCGACTACCACAGGTACGGAGCCTAGCTTGGCCACCACTGCCGTAGCCGACTCCACCACCGACACCTCTGATGTGGACTATACTACTGCCACTACTGGGTCCCCCTCGGACACAACCACCACGAATGAAGCGGTCACCTCGACTGAGACCTCTACCGAGCCTCAATCTACGACTGCCGCAGAGTCTGTGTCAGACACAACCACAACGGTCCAATCTAGTATTTCGTCCACAGAGTCTACCTCAGAGACCACCACAACAGTTGAGTGTAGCGTGGCGACTTCCTCGGAGGGCTCTACTACGACAGCAGAGTCTACAACTCAGACCTCTGCCGCGGCCTCTACTACCCCTACCACCGTCAACTCCTCAGACACGACTGCTACCACTGGAGCGGCCACCTCTACTGAGCTGCAGACCATCGCAACCACTGAGCCCACCTCCGACACCACAACGGCCCAGTCAACCACTGCTGTCTCGACCGAGGCCTCGACCACGACGACTACTGAGTTCAGCTCGGGCACCACTACTACGGCCGAGGTCACTACCGAGACGTCTACCACCGAGGTCTCGACTACTACCTCTACTGAGTATACGTCAGACACTTCCACCACCAAAGCTGCCACCTCCACCGAGACTACCTCTTCCACCTTCGTCGAGTCCACCACAACCACTGCCGAGTCCACGATCGAGACCACTGCTACGACCGACTTCACAACCACAACCACTGCAGAGGCTACAACTACAACTGAGGCGATGACGACTTCCAGTGAGGAATGCAAGATCTACCCTTACATGCTTGTTTAAGTGACCTTCGATTGTATATATTTACAGCTCTTGCTACTACTGTAATTAAGATTCAACGGTATATATATGATAGTTATATAGCTTTCGGTCTCAAGAATACTTACTGAAGATATAATCTTAATGCCTGAAACGGCCTGATGAATCCTGGTCGAGCTGTTTATCCACCAACATGAACTTCCCCCTTGAGCAGAAACTTTCATCCGACTCCAGCAGGCTAGTCTTCCGCCATGCTAAAACATGTTTGACTCATTTAGGCTAAATCAAACGTCGTAGACTGGCTAGGTACGCGAACAGCACATCTATAATACCACCAGACTTCATTCATTAAATTGAAACACTGTGCAGCCTGTAGCGTCAATACACTATACATTCACAGTCACTTGATTTGAACTGTGCGACTTGATGGCTGACCTTCAAAAACCTTAGATAGACTTAACGCCCTGGACGTCTCATTAATTTGATGCAGCTTGACCGCTTGCCATAGATTTCACTATCTATGATAAAGATGTGCTTATCATTCTCGCCGATCTGAATACCTATTTCGAGCAATACACTGTCTTGATCGATGTCAAGGAGGTAGGCCGCCCAAACGGGCAGCTATTGCTTAAGAATAATGTCCGAGATTTTTGCGACATGGTAAAGATACCAGACAATGTGATTGACGGGCTGCCGGATGGCAGTGTTGAATCTGTCCTCGGACAGGGATTTTGGGGTTCTTAAAGCTCCCAGAGGTACGTGAGGCTATCTTCCTAGTGCAGCTATAAGCAGTAAAAATGATATATAATCGATACTAAAACATGCTGGCTAAAAGGCCCTGGATGTTTAAATATCCAGCATATGGGGCAGGGGTAGGGATGTGAAACGAAATTAACTCTAGAGCCCAGGCTGGTAATCATGATTATTCATATGCCCCACAGAGTACCATTTTAAGGTTCAAGTTTGGCATTGAAACCTTGTACGTTTCAATTTCGCTACAGGCACGCAGGCAGGCGACGTTTCAGCCAAGTCGAGAGCCACTACAATAATGTCCGATGGATGCTAGCTATCGTAGGTATATATAGAGAGTATCTATCCAACAGATTGAATTATACTATTACTCATCTCTACAAAGCATCAACGTCCCATATTTACTTGTATATCTATTTTTTCCTTCACCAGAAACACAAAATGCAGTTCGCTTTCGTCTTCACTCTTTTCGCTGTTGGCGCCTTTGCCAAGAATGGGTAGGACTCCACTTTGTACCATTGTTTTGTCTCTGTAACTAATAACCTTTCTTTCAGCTGTGGATTTCCCGATGGCCCAGACTGCCTTTCACTCGGCAAGGGAAGCGACGGCTTGGAAGTATTCCGTGCCGACGGCTGCTGCCTTCTGCCTGCTCGTTGCGGCAATGAAGTCGGCGTCAACTGCCGTCGCGAGAACGAGGGCCCAGATGGTCTACCAATCGACACGAAAAGGGTGATGCACCGTCGCAGCGCGCAGAAGAGCTACAAGGCATAGGTTGGGTGTAGCAAGTGACACAGAGTTGGTCAAACCATGTACCGCAGGCATTTGTTGCTGCTTCAGGGAGAGGCAGGTCCTCTTGGTTAGACTTATTGCTGTCAGTGTATACTGTATAATAAAGTAATGGCTTCTTGCTTAAGATTTAAGTAACTGAATCTATGTAACTAAACAATGTTGAAGTCAAAGGTGAAGTCAAAAGGCTTCATATAACAGCGATGCTGCTCAAAAGGCCTCACAGCAACAGTCGCACTTCCCAGCCCATTATTGTCATAGTCCAGATGTAATACCGTCATGTCCAACGGCTTCAAATCGTGAGGGTGCTTCGCATCATCAAGATCAAAAGGCATATATCTCCTCGCCGTGAAACTGAATCCCTCACCCTTGCTTCGTCGAGCATCGAGCGTAACATTCTTGTTACTAATCTTCAGCCAGCGCAAGTCCTCTCGGTTGCCATTCTCTTGAGGATAATCATAGTGGGTGAATAGATCGGGGACGCTGGAGCTGTACTGTCCGATGCGACCGGCTTGCTTTGAGTCCTTGTAGCTTTCTCCAGGACCGCGACCGAACCAGGATACGTCATCGAAGGACTCGGGCAGAACAGCCATGAGACCGATATGAGGAATCGTGTGGGATTCGTTCTTGCCGATGAATTCACCCTTAGCTCGGAGCTGAAGTTGAGGTCCCGAAGAGGGGATCTTGTAGACCATGTCTGCCTCAATGCCCCAAGCTTGAGTCAAGACACCGACCCAGACCTTGTAGTGCACCGTGGCGCCATCCTTGTCAGTGGACCAACTAACGTCCCTGATTTGTGGGTAAATCATTGAGACCCTGTTCTTGTCCCACAAAGGTCCATCGCCCGAGCCGGACGCGTCATTCTGGGTCAGAGCGCGGTAGAAGGAAAGTTCGGGACCGCGTTGAAAGACATCTACGCCGTTGATGTTCCATGTGACGTTTCCTTGAAGAAGATCGAAGCCGAAGGTAGCGTCGCCGCTCTTGTAAGTGAGCTTCGTACCGTTGCGCTCGAACTCTGAGGGTTCTTGGCGGCGGGTAAGAGAGGCTGTGTTCTTGGAAGATGATGTGGGTCGCTTGACGTGAAGCTGGTCCCACGCAATGAGATGGCCCTTGGGAGCCCATGGTGCGTCTTCCTTGAGTCTGAACTCGACAGTAACCCAAGACTCACCACCCCAGGTACTGTTCTGAGGAGGGAGCGCTAGGGTCTTGTTCTCGCCACCAGCGATCTTGGGAAGAGAAAGAGTCTGGGGCTCAGTCTTGAGACCATCAGCGACCACGTGCCACGAAGCGTCGAGATGACTCAGATCCAGGAAGTCGTAGTGGTTGACGACAGTCATCGCGCTTCCGTTCTTCACCAGTTTAACCGACACGGGCTGGATGACCTTGGCATACTCTCTGAGAGAAGGCATGGGTGTGTGATCAGACAAGGTCAATCCATCCATGATAAAGTCGGCATCATTGGGTTCATCGCCGAAGTCACCTCCGTAGGCGTAGTAGGTGACATTTCCTTCCTCCTTGAGGATACCATGGTTACTCCATTCCCAGACAAGACCACCTTGAGACTGGGGCTCGGTTCTGAACATGTCGATGTACTCAACGAGACCACCTGGACCGTTGCCCATAGCACTGAGAAAGGTTAGCTTGATTGCGAGCGATTGATTCAGGTGACTTACTGGGCGAACTCGCAGAGAACAACAGGCTTGTCACCATGATCCTTGATCCACTGTCGCACATAATCAGGCGTAGTATACATCTGACTGTACATATCCGTCGAATTGGCGTCATGGTCCTGCTCATAGTGAATAACCCGGCTCGGATCACGATCTCGAATCCACTTGCTCATCGCAGCATGGTTCTGGCCATAAAAGCACTCATTACCAAGAGACCAAATAATAATGGAAGCATGGTTCTTGTAACGCTCGACGAGCTGGCGAGCTCTGTCGATATAAGCGTCCTCCCACTCGGGATTGTTGGAAAGCCATTCCGCAGCCTTCTCCTCGGTGTCTTCGAAGGTCCTGAAGCCGTGACACTCAAGATCGGCTTCTCCGATGACGTAGAAGCCTAGTTCATCAGCGACATCAAAGAAATCAGGATGGTGAGGCTGGTGTGCTGCGCGAATGGCGTTGATGTTGGAGCGCTTCATGAGCATAAGATCTCTTCGCATGTCGGCGTAATTGATTGTGCGGCCCGTGAGGTGAGAGTGCTCGTGTCTGTTGACGCCGTAGATGATGATGGGCTTTCCGTTCACGTAGAAATTGGGCCCGCTCATTTCCACGCGACGAAGACCGGCCTTCTGGCTGATGGTCCGTCCGTTGAAGGTAATGAGGAGAGTGTACAGGTTGGGTGTTTCGGCGGACCACATGTGAAAATCATCTCCGGAAATAGACTTCTCGTAGACCTTGGAAGAGGAATCCTTCCAATCATCAAGTGTCGTGCCATTTGGTGCAAGCAGCTTGATGGCTAGATCGCCGTCTTGGCCTTGAATTGTGACGTTGACTTTGAAAGAGCCCTCATCAAAGGAGTCGCTTAATTTGGAATCGACCTGATAGTCGACAATGGACGACTCAGAGAATGGGATGAGATAAACGTCGCGAAAGATACCAGAGAGCCACCATTGATCTTGATCCTCGATATAAGAACCATCAGACCATTGATAAACGCGCACAGCCAATTCATTAGCCTTTTCTGCAGAAAGGTAATCCGTGATGTCAAATTCGTGAGCGTTGCGACTACCCTGCGCGTAACCGACGTCCTCTCCATTGACTCGAACATGGAACGCACTGTCGACACCCTCAAACCTCAATCGAATCTGCTCGCCTTCCCAGTCTTCTGGCACCTCAAACTCTCGCCAGTAAGAACCCGTTGGGTTGGCGTACGAAACATTGGGTGGGGTAACAGAGAACGGGTAGTCGATGTTGGTATAGTGAGGACGTCCATAGCCCTGTAGCTGCCACATACCAGGGACTTCAATGTCATCCCATGAGGTAGTATTGGCGGTCTCCCAAATTGGTGCATCGAAAGGACTTGGATCATAGTGGAACTTCCAAGTTCCGTTCAGGCTGTGATAAAGACTCTGTTCTCGATTGAATGAGAGGGCTGATTCTTGATCGGGGTAGGAGTAAAAATGAGCTCTGGGAGGGAGCGTGTTGTGCTGGAGGACACTGAGATTGCTCCAGTCGGGCAGGGCTCCTGGGAAGCCGCCCATGGACATTCCAGCAGCTGACAGAGACATCATTATGACTTGATGAGACGTGAATCCTGTACTCATTCTGTGTCGAGACAAATTTGTTGAATATCTTATATGTTGTTTTCGCCTCGGCTCAAGTTGTGCTCCATCGACGATGCCAAGACAGCGATCGTCATTGGTAGTTTGCGCACCTATCGCGACACAGCAAATCTGGGGTATATATCCGCGATCTGCATGAACAATCCCCGCAACTCGCACGATACCGAATTATGTTATGAATTGTTTATGTACTTTCCCCTCTTCCCCCGCTGAAACGTAGCATTGAAATGGAGATGTGAGGAGAAAACTTGATTGACTAACAAAAAGTTCCTAACTAACCCGATGCCCGTTGAATTAAGCATATCTCATGTGATCCTTCTAGTCCTTCTACTGTAACCTAACAATGTCTATCGATTCGATTATTGCGTCACTGGCATGGGTGGGTAGTATTGAGGTTGGTAAGCAGTCTGGGTACCGCCGGTTGCTTGTGGAGTTTGAGGTTGGTTTGGGAAATAGGAACCTTTGTTGTCGTATTGGTAGGCATTTATGGTTGAGCCTGTTGGGAGAGGAGTCGGAGGCATATGGTATTGCATTGGTGGAGGTACGACTTGAGGAGCAGGTATAGGTGTGCTGGTCATTGGTGGAGCTGGTGCATTATATACCTGCTCTTGCTGGTTAATGGGGCCATAATGCTGTGGGTTGTATGGTTGCGGAGTGAAAGATTGGGTACTGATCATCGAATCTCTTCTGTTGGGGTCGACGGACGGAGGAGCTTGGCAGCTGTTGGTGGATTGGGGTGTAAGGCATCCAGGTTGGATGTGATTTTGTGGCTGGGTTGGAGGATGGTATCCGGTATGTTGCAGAACTTGCTGAGGGCTATGGATGGCACTAGTCGACCCCATAGGTGATGACATTTGACCTACAGGAACAAACTGTGGTGTTGGCTGGGGATGAACTGTGATGGATGGAGCATATCCAGAAGGAGTTGGTGGTGGTGGTAGGATGTATCCGACTGCCGCTGGTGGGCAATGTCCAGCTTGCGGTGCTCCGGGAATCTGTGCTGGAGGGCTTTGCACTATATAGCCCTGTGCAGACGACATCGGGGCATACTGCTGAGGCGGTGGTTGATGAGATGCAGTAGGTCCAGGTGTCATTGGAAGAGCTTGTTGCATTGTAGACATGTCGAATGATTGCGCTGTGGGGACGGGGGTGTATGAAGCGACGGTCGGCTGTGCTTGTGGCTGTGGAGGATATTGAGTCGCCGGAGTTTGGGGTGGTGAAAACATCTGGCCGTTCGCTGATGGCAGGGGAGATGGCGCATAGGATATCGGAACCTGTTGCTGTTGGAAGTAGTCGTAGGATTGATGCGGTACGATCGGTTGAGGTGCCAAGTATGTAACTGGCTGGGCAACTGGTTGAGACTTGAAGTCCTGAGGATAGCCATTCGGGGTCAAAGGATAAGAAGATTGAACCGGTGTTTGTCCAACAGCGGCACTATAAGGCGGGGGTGGCATGGGAAGAGCCTGAGATGGGCCAGCAACGACATACTGACCACCGTTCGGATACTGCTGTACCGTATACCCAGCCTCAGCAGCCTTCGCATCCTGAACAGCCTGGAAAACACCAGCCTTCTGAAAGGCCTTCTTCGCATCCTTCTTCTTCAAATGGTCTGTATGCTTATGCTCAACCATCATTCCCGCTCCATCAAGCGCAGCATGCGAAACAATTTTGATTGCCGTCTCATTAGCAACAATTGATTGGATCCCATGCTCTGCACCAGCTGTCGCTACAGCATCGGCGCCCATCGCCCCAACACCGAGAGTCACCACCCCGATAGTTCCGCTGACAGCCATACTACCCAGTACATCGCGCTTTCGGGTGTGATGCGTTGCGTTGAGACGATTGAGATGACGTTCAATGATTTCGCGTTTTTTACGGGCGTTGTGGATTGCTGGTGCGGCCATGGCGACGCCGATTGTTGAGACGCCAAGGGTCAATGGGATGGCGCACCCTGAGACGGCGGTGGAGGTAGCAGCACCGGAAATTAAGCGGGTGTAGTGCTCCCATTCTCGCTGGAGTTCCTCTAGAGTGAGACCCTGGCATTTTTGGTCGTAGGCTTTAAAGTCGAAAGGCATTTTGGGCGACACGCGGGGACTTGACAAAATGCGCCAACAAGAGCGCCAAGAGAAGGTTATATACAGAGACTTGGCAAAAGCTGAACTTGCAAAAATAGATTTCTGCGTTCTAGACCGAAGCCATGGCCCAATTTGTAAGCCACGTAAGGCACACAGCTTGGCGGATTGCACAATGAGGTGGTACTGGAAGTTCAGCTAGCATGGTCTTGGTTAGTGAGACTTCAGCCGCACGAGGCTTCTATGCCTTCAAGGCACACTGCCCCGGTACGAAGCCAATAAATGTCTCTACGGCTTGGATGAGCTGTTTTATTTGAGGTCGCATTGCATTGGAACACGAGATGCAGTAAACTGAGTTAGACCAGAAATTAGGGTTGAAGATAATCTAGACTGTTTGGTCAGTCTTACATCTCCCAAGATTGCGGTCTTACCCTTGTCTCCCTCAATTAATAATAAATCTATCCAACTACTACATTACTCTTTGCACTCCATTGTATCTGCACATCGGGCAGTAGGTTGGCCCCGAATTCGACAATCGACTCACATCTTCTGACGACCATCTTTTGTTGCCGAAATCGAAACTGTACAAACACTTGTCGCAGTGATAGCGAGGAGTATTGTCGAACCCCAAATGATAGCGGCGACTGATAGTGGATCCGTTCCTTTGGAGACGAATCACTTCAACTGCAAAAGGTCCATTCGCCGTTAACTCGTCGATAAAAGCTTTCTTTTCCATCAAGGCAGCCAGATTCTTATACGAGGCAGTCGCGACTATATCCCTCAGCCCTCGGTCATTAGGAAGAGTAGTCCTCCATACTAAGCTAATCACGCTTGGAAACTCAGCCTTGTCCCAACCTTCGAGCTTCATGACAGTGGTGCTGAATTTGGTGCGAGCGAGTTGCTTCAGGGACTGCACGTCGTATTTGTCCGCGATTTGATACACTTTCGCATGGAAGGGCATAGCAGACTGTTCCGACGGGACGTCATATTCAAGATGGTACATGAAATGCACCATGGCCTCGACCAAGCTGATATCAAAATCGGTAATATCGACGACGCCCTCAACGCTTTCCTGTATCCGGTGAGTTCGTCGTTTGCGCATTCTAGAGAACGTACATACCTTCCACTGACCGCCGAGCTGTTTGATGAAATACTTCGAATGGCTGAAAAGGACGAGTTTGTGAACTGCAAATTCTCTATCCCTACATCGTATGATTGCGTCGGAGAGGTCTTTGTTGTTGTAGAACCTAAGAGATGATCAGTATTTGCTCGCGCGATACATGTGACAATAGATACTTTTTCAAGTTTGGGCCGAAACCAGTGGGATCTTGAACTTCCATCTTGTATTAGTGTTAGTAGAAGAAAGAGAAAAATAAATGGAAGAAAGCAGCAGGGAAGGTGTTTTATCCTCGGCTAAAACGTTATATTATGGTAGGTCAGAAAGAAGGTTCCGTGGAAGCAAAAAGGTTACGATGTTTCAGAAAAGGTGTAAATTCGTTTACTGTGTTGATTTGATCTGCATACTCCAGGGTCTGGGCTTAAACACAACCCAATATATGTCGGGATTACGCCTCGGAAAAACTTAAAAATATTGGATACAACTCAAAACAGTGTAAATTGGGTATAAGACCTTTATTAGAAGGGCTCATCGTAGAGGTCCGCGCTCGTCTCGAGGCATGCTTTACTCCATGTGTAAACTTTTAACATGATCGGCCTTGTGCAGGTGTCATTTGACAGCATGGCATAGTGACAGTAGAGCACGACCTTCTGGCCATACACAGATATTAAGGCAAAGGTCATCGATCAGACAAGGTTTATAATAATATTTACACTTTGCAAAGGGCATTATAACTCCTTTGCCTACACATGTCTTCTTTTGCCCTACCCTATAGATAAGGTTTAGGTACAATATAAATGCCTTTCTTTCCTTGCTTCTATCTAGGTTTTTTCCTCTTCCTTTCACTATCAATAACACTATAACTACATAAGGTCAATAGGTCCCTAGGGATAGCTTACAGTAAAGACCTAACATATAACAGCTACACTTTACAATGCCTAGTCCTATAGTCCTCTCTCTCCTTGGGTAGCCTCATCACCAAGGGGCCACAGTCACTGGTAAAGGTCATTATAGCACCTACGAGGTATTTGAACAATACATTAACTTGGGTACATTCAATGTCAGGTATTACCACAAAAGCTTCTTTACAAAGATTTTGCAATACTCTATATTCTATAATAGGAGATCTTCGTCTCTGCCCCTTGCTTCTCTACTGGCGGCTGCTGTTTCAAGATGTTCCATCAATAAAGGACACCAGGACCAGCTAGGCCGATTTCGTTCTCTTTTCTGCCTGAAATACGAAGCTGGATGGATTATACCAGCCTCCTCATATGTAAATATGTCTGGATTCTCGTCCGCTAAAGTTGTCATCATCGTTTCGAAATCGACTTCCACTGTCTCCGAGTCCTTAATATGATGGATGACAGTGCCTAAGTCACTCCTGGTGTCATACAACACGCCCATGCCATCCGGCTGACGCTCCAAGCCCACTTTGAACAAACGGTCTTCCGTCGACGTGTATACCGGAGAATGTAGGAAATGTTCAATTAAGGACTTTGGTAGATCGGATGCCTGCGGTGCAATGTGACAGCACTTCACAGCAATGGAATTCTTCGAGATCGATGGCTCTGTCTTGGGAAGCACGAAATAACGCATTTTGATCCAAGGGCTGTTGACCTTTGAAATAAGATCATCGGCCCCGAAACGTCTTAGTACGCTTTCAGCTGTGTCTGTGCCAGCCCGTGAAAGTAGATAAAGTACGAGAAAATGCAGGTTGGTCTCGTAAACTACGTAGCGGGTCCTGAAAGGGTTGAGTCTTCGTACATCGTAAGGGAGGACCGGTAATAAGTCCATGCCTATACTCTGACTGTCTGAAAATGACACATAGAATGCTACCCTGGCATTGAGGTAATCACAAGTTCTCGCCATGTGTATTGTCATTGTTATAATATCGGACGGATCCTGTTGACGGAGTTTGTTACACCATCTGAAGGCAAATTGAACAGATGAGTTAAGTCCTGCTTCTCCAGAACGATAAAAAGCGACAAGTAGGTGAGTGAAGGCTGGTACCTTTGTAACAAAAGGACCGTTTATTGTGCAGTAGCTTACGCCGTAATTGTGTGGGTCGGCCCCGAAGGAAAGCAATGCGTCGAACAGGCGCTTTGATAAGGTCTTTTGAGTGCGTGGGATCCATCCATCACGCATAGTATCGGTTGACATCTGCACGGAGTTTGCAGTTTCAAGGCGCTGGATGACAAAATCGTCAAACAAGTCGTTATAGGTCAAGAAGCTGAAGAATGGGCGCCGAAACGTTTCTTCGTCGTCAGAGGTTTCTATACGTGCCTTGTCATATAAAGATCGTATAACATCAAGAAACTCGAATGCGACTTCCAAGCTCGAACTCCCCCATATTCTTGTGAACCGTGTAATTTCGTTGACGACATGGACTAGTTGCCATGCTATGCCCCACTGGGATGGTAAGGCCACCATCGAACAGATGAGACCCTTCAAAAGCCCAGTATGTAAGCTGAAATCAGATGAACAGTCGTGATCCAGAATCCTGCGGCCTGCTTCGGTATCTACCAAAAAGTCATGTGCCGTTCGATGGATGAAAATGACTTCACCAAAAGCATTGCTAATTGCGTCGTTGCCTTCCATTCCCCCAAAACTCAGAGGCTGTAATTCTAACAATCCCGCACATCGAGTAGTTATCAAAAGCTTCATTTCTTCGCACATCTGCAAAATCTCGGCTGGTTTGATTGCGGTCCCACCCGCCAGGAGTGTTTGTTGGGTCGCATGCTTCTCTGCGCAAGCGATTTGAAAAGCAAATGGCGACTGCGTAAAATCGATCGCTCCATCCCACCTGAATCCAATGGGTTCCGACGACCTCAATAAAGCATAACGAAGGTATCTTGCAGCTGCTTGTCGATACACGGAGTTATTAGCGTTTAGCCTTTGCCACATGCCCGTATAGAGCATTTCAAGATCTGCTGGGAGCTCATCGAGCCTGCGGAGTAACAGATCCTTTGGATCATTATTCCCAAAGCCCTCGATAAGACTATTCGTAGCAAGATGAAGCCACAGAAAAACACCCTGAGATTTCTGAACAAGGTCTTTGTGTAGTCTTCGGGAGAGCTGTGATTTGTTACGAAGTAAGGGACGGAGCTTGTTCCGCACAAAGACGATCATGTCGTGTTTTGTCAGGTCCTCTAGCCGGAACCCACAAGCTCCTGACTGTTCGAGCCACCGCGTGATCTGTGCTTCAGGTCGAGTCGACACACATAGCTTGGTTCTCGAGAGTTTCGAAAGTAGACGAATAGATTGTAGGAGGTTTCGAAACCCATCCTCGTTCCGGATCTCATCCAAGCCATCAATGAAGATATAGAGATGTCGGTCGTCATGTTTGTTGATGTATTCCCAGGCACCTTGTAGATCCTTGATGGTCCAGTCGTGGAACGAAGTGTGTGAAGACAGGTGTTGAAAGTAGTGTAATAAGTCTTGGATTAGTGATGATTGTCGTTCAAGTCTTTGGTAGAGTAAAGAGCACCAAAGACCCTTTATGCTGTTCTCCTCGGGTGACCCAATCTTCCAGAAGAAATACCGAATAATAATAGCATCAGGATTTCGTTCTTCGATGAGCTCGCGGGTCCGGTAATGGTTTATGATGAATTTGACAAGTGTACTTTTCCCAGACCCTGGCTTCCCTGCAATATAGAACAGTTTCTCGTCTGACTGAAGCCATAAGATAAAGGAATCCCATGACAACCAGATATCATCGACATGAGTCGTATGTGATAGGTTGCTAGAGCTTTCGGATGATTGATAGACCTCTTGATCACTATTATCCTGTAAATCATCGTTATCATTCTCCATATCCTCATCCTCTGGATGTTCGTTATGTTGCGGGTAGTCGCTCCCCTCCGAAGCATCATCGTTCTCGGAATCGCCACTATCGGGACTTTGTTCAGATCCAAGGCAATGCCGCTCCTCTGATTCGTAGTCATCAGAATCTTCAAAGTACATAGTTAATATGTCTTCGTAAGATGCGAATACTTGGTTGAAGCTTGCTTCCTCTGGTTCAATGATATTGGTGTAGCGTTGATTCATACGCTCAGCCTTGAGGCTCTTGAGAAAAGTCTCGCATTGTTGTTTGTTCTCGGTCGTGGTTCTGAGATCCAACATTTGCGCATCAGTATGTGTGTTGATGGCTTTTTCAGCGTTGGCAGTTTCCTGAGCAAAAGCGGTACGTGTTGTGGTATGTTCTTCCCTTACGAGCTCTGTGACCTCGAAGACACCTTGGGCGAGTCTATTGACCAGAAGTTGTACATCGCTGTCCAGCTTTTGGAAATAATTCTCTTGTTGGATGTTTATTGCGTCACTCTGTGAACTGCCGCATGCCTTAGTAGATGACAAAGAGGCTGAACAGCAGGCTTACCATAAATGAGATGCCAGTTCAGTTTGTATTAGTTGTTGATGTCTTGATAGAGAATCTTCAAGAGCCTGAAGCTTCTTTTGGTGCCTTGAAGCTCTGATAGCCTTGCGGATCGATTTGAAAAGATTGCCTTCGGCCTGCATGTTAGTTACATACTGAACCTCCACTCGAAGGCCCTTGGCTGCATCCTTGCAATCTTTGGCAATGTTTTGAAGTTCTGGATCCGCAAATCGGGAATTGACAGTGGCCATCCGCTCACAACGGGCATGCACTCGGCCGACAGCTTCGAACATTTGTTTGGAATGTCGTTCGAGGTCATCTTGTGGGGTTGTGGCTCCATCATATGCGTTCTTGCAGGCAACGACGAGGTCGCTTGCAAAGGAAATGACTTGCAAAACGGCGCTCGCTGCGCCGAGAGCCTCTAGACCAGTTGCCATGATAATGGTGATCTTTTGGAAATGGGCTGAAGTGAGATGAGGGGTAATGGAAGAAGCTGAAAGACAGAGCCTGGTCAGGCTGTGCAGATTGTTATTTTGGGCAGAGGTATGCTTAGTAACGTGAACAGCCAATAGCTGGCAGATTCTACTTTTGAACACGTACAGGAAAGCCTTCGTACTTATACGACGCATGTTTAAACTTATCGATACTGTATAAAATCGTTTCCATAGATATCTCGTTGTATTGTAATCATCCTATAACGAAGGCATTGGGACGGTAAAACTTCATAGTTACAAAACCGTTAACATCATTTTAACAACGCATTATTCCATGCCTCATATTCGGAAGACATACTTCCATTGTCAGAGATAATGTTGCGACACAAAACCAAAGCACATCACGATCCACAACTTACAGATCCCAATGTGCGATGACTGTTCAGAGGTTGCATTTTATGTATTTCATGTAGTTGAAACCCCCTTCCAAATGGTATGAAACTTCTCGCCATTCAATTCAAACGTCCTTTTTAATGAAGGTTATGAAGCAGCTCCCGCTACCAGTCCTGGCATTATTCATTAGTTGACGAACCCAAAAGTGACATAGCATAGACTACTTACCAACCAGTGTAAAGATCACCCACACAGTTGCAGATTGAATCATCTTGATGGGACAAAACCTGTCCACAGTTAGCTTTCGTCAACCGATACTGAGAGCCAGGAAAAAGAATAACTCACAGCACCCCGGACATTTCCAGAAATCTTGTCCAGTAAGCCCACTGAACGAGGTAGACATAACCAAGAAGCAGCGTCGCACACAATGCGTTGGCCGCTCTCTTGAGAGTAGTCTTGTTCTTTCCCTTCTTGACACCGACCCTCGTCCTGCCATCGCTACTTATCGTCACACCCCAATGCCTACCAGTCTCATAGCGTCGACCTTCAATCGGGTATGCCTCGCCGTAGCGCTTATACACCGGGACGAAAGCCAGCATGCAAAGGAACATGATGCCGGGTGTACTGGACATGAAGCTCACATGATCGGAGGCGTACTCGCGGGCTTTACTGTCTGAAGGGAGACGATTCCACGTGACGCCAGTGAAAATGGCTGATATGAGAAGCAGTAGCAATTCTGACATGCTTGTCGCGATCCAGGCGTCTGTGTAGGGAAATTCGACACGGTCGTCGATGCTGCGTTTGATGATCGTAGATTTGTCCCAGTCGCGGGGACGCTTGGCGAAAACGATGCAGCGTAGCAACCCGACGATGATAGGATGGAATCGGGGTCGCGATATAAAAACAGTGAAGATGTGAAGCATGTTCAGAGTGTTGTACGTGCTGCCCATCAAACCAGCGACGATTGCGCTGGCCGTGAGCTGACAGGCGAATGTTATAGTCCATGTGAGAGGGACACCGTTCTTTTTGCGTTTACCAAGCCGACCACGCGTAATCCAGTGGACAAAAGGCCGGTACGCGAAGAGAGGCACCAGAACGGTGATGATAGCATCTGTAACGGCGAACCACGTGAGAATCTGAGCGCCGTTAGGACAGGACCCATCGATTCTACTAGGCGAGACGATCCATTCAAGTGGTATTGGCGGAAGAGGGGCTGAGTACAGGCCTGTATTCACACCGAGATACGGCGCGATGGATGAACTGTTGAGAGAGGAGATGTTGCCGGCCGCAAAGGCACCAGGTGGTAAAGACGATGATTCGCGTCCAGGCCGTGAGAAGAGAATCCCCATGATGGCCGAAGTTGACAGAGAAAGAGAGACTGTTGTTGAAGAGATGACTTTAGGACGTCGAAGGGATCAGATCATTACAGTCACCAACGGACGAGTAATCTTAGGATGTAAGACGGCCAGGCCCAATCGGGATAAGGGGCATGACATGGATATTAATCCCAGCGTTAGGTGTCTGATCGATCACCCCTCGCCGACATGTGCGCACCGCATTACCTGATGCCCATATCGTATCGAAACCTAAAATGGGTATTTGGAATTTTAAAAAACACATGGGTTAAGTAAGAGGGTTGCCAAATATAATACTTTATATATATATGTTCAAAAACTGCTTGTCGTTTGGGAGCCTAGTGGATGTAAGCTCTATTTCTCAAATCCCAGTGCCTGGACCGTGTTGTCGTGTTGGATTGATGGCCGAGATCGACGTGATTTCCCTTGAAGCAAGGATAGATATTCGTCCATGCTGGAGAAAAAAAATCTTTTCCATATTCTCGCGGCTTTTGTTTACTTGTGCAATGCCAGACAGTAAAACATACACTCAGTCAATACTGCTGCTTACAATAAACTCCTGAAAGGGCTGCTGCCAAGACTAGGTTAGGTATTGCTAGTTACCCGGTAGGTGGCTGGATCACTGGCAAGTGGCAGTGCTCAGGCTAAAATTCCAAAAGTCGTGCACGGGCTTTCTCTAGTCTGATTGAGCTAGAAATATATTCTCCTTGCATCCCGCCAACCTCTATCATCGCGGTACACGTCTCCTTGGCCATGAAATTCGCTGTAAAGGATGCCGGTCCTTCCACCTCCCCATTTGACGCCGAGGCTAGACTGGCGACGCTGTCTGACTACCCAATTTGGCTGCCGAAGATGTCACGATACATGAAATCATGGAAAGTGTCTGGGTTCAGCGAAACAAAGAGTCGCGAAAGGCTCTTGCGTTTACTCCCAAATCCCCGTCCATTTAATCACATTGAGACAACAAAGGATATACTCGCTGCGTTAAAAACCTCTTACAAATACTGCTTTTTCAATTGTTCCCCGTATTCCGGCCTCTTTGAACATGAAACTACGGGGGATCGAATCCCTCGGTCATGGAACATTGATAACATTTACCAGTATTCGTGCTGCAAATACTGCAAACTCGTCAAAGACTCAGTAAACAGCCTCGCACAGAGCACATTACCGAACAAGGTCACGATTCGGGAAAAGGCCGATTTGTTAAGGATTGGACGTGCTATATACCCTCTTTTAAGTGTATCGATAACCCAGCTCGGCGAAGAAAAGACAGCCCAGCGACGGACTTTCGATATGATGGCACGTACTGGTTAGTGATTTCCATGGGGGTCAACAGTATCGGGCAGTGTGCTAAGCTATATACAAGACTGGTCACCCTCTGGCACATTTCGCTCAACAGGCGAGGAGAAATTGCAATTGGCTGCTCGGTGGTTCGAACAATGCACTACCACACACTACTGTCGTCCAAGTAGCAGCCAGTTCTCCCCTCGACGGTTAATCCACATCGGAGATACAGACCAGCGGCTGCATCTGATTGAACCAGTTACTGGTTCTCAAGGTATTAAATACCAGTATGTTGCTCTCAGTTATTGCTGGGGCTCTGGAGAGGGTACCTTGACAACGAGATTTGATAATATCGAGGCCCATAAGTTGGAGATACCCTTCGACAACCTCCCACGTGTGCGCTGATCCACTGTCCCCGATACCTTGTATAATTCTGACCACATCACCAGACTATAAAGGATGCTGTCTTTGTTTGTCGCAAGCTGGGCTTTTCCTATCTATGGGTGGATGCTCTATGCATCATCCAGGATTCCGGCAATGTAGATTGGCTAGAACAATCCGGTCAAATGAACCTGATCTATTCAAACGCTGCCTTTACAATTGCCGCTGACGAAAGTTCAACATGTACCGCGGGGTTCTGGCATCCAGAAACGACGAGGTTTCAGAAGGTCAGCGACATTTGTTGGATTAGAGAACCTCCGGGTCGTGCTAAAGACATTATTTCTACAAGAGGGTGGACACTGCAAGAAAGAATCCTCTCGCACAGGATCTTACACTTTTCAAACGCCGGTATTAGCTGGGAGTGTGATGTGTGTTGCCGTTTCGAAGATGGTGATACAAAGGTAGATTTTATGGGGCTCAGCTACCGCGCTTTCCGCCTCATGAATCGCACTACGTTCCATGAATGGATTGGAAAATCCGCGGTCGATGATGACAAGCAGGGCTGCTACGATCTGGTCCATATAACCGATTTTCTCACTTCAGGCTCCTGGAAATCGATCTTTTACGCTTGGACGGCTATTATGGAAAATTACTCCGGGAGAACTCTAACGCACCCTGGCGACAAGCTATCTGCCATATCCGGGTTGGCAAGCTTCGTCTTAACCCAAGCAGGTCTTGGGGCTGAGTCGTACCTGGCAGGGCTATGGAGGGAAAACCTGGTCGAGGGTCTCCTCTGGTATGTTTCTGAGCCCACAGCCTATGGGTCACAGAGCATTTACACAGCACCCACGTGGTCGTGGGCCTCAACGACTGGAGGAATCCAATACTTTCGCGATCGTTACCAGTTCAACTTTACACCACACGTCAGTATTAGCCGGGCATATCGCGCTACATCGGCAGCTGACCCAACCGGTAGAGTCACTGGAGGGGTTATTCAGCTCTCTGGGCTGATGGTTGAAGTCGATCTTGCTGTCATTCCACACTGCCATTCATTTGTCTCTACCTACCAACACGACCGCGCCCGGGGTCCACAGGTAGCATTCGTTCGTCTTCAGGAAGCTGAAATCGATGAGGAGTGCTGGTATGAGATAATGTACGATGAGGAGTTCCAATTAACAGGGGCAGACCTCCACCATCTCTCCGTACACAAATCTTAAATATCTGTTGGGATGCCACTGAATGACACGAGCGATCACAAAGCATATTTTTGTCTCGGCATTGGTGAGCTCACTGACCCTACCACAGGGGGAAAACGAGATTGGTTCTTGATCTTGGAAAGGATGCGTGGAAATGACGTCTATAAGAGGGTTGGCATTGGCTATTATCAGTATTGGAAAAGGAAAGTCTTTTCCTTATTCGACTATGCTGACGTACATCAAATCTCATTGGTGTAGTAAGTAACTATCTAGATTAATAACAACAAATTGAACCTTCCCGCTGTAAAGAAACTGCTTGCTTCGCCCCCGATGGTAGGGCTGTCAATCGAATCTGCGTCCTAAACCCCTCGGCTAATGTAGGAGAGGTTGAAAGTCAAGACTTGATATTGTTCAAGTCTCTTTCGGCGGATCCAAACCACGATCCCGGATAAACGCAGTCCCAAGCAAACACGCTGCAATCAAGGGGACCTGCAAAATAAACACGCTACGACTCGCCGCCATATACGCGTCTAGAACACCCGGCTTTTCACGCATAGAGTCTGGAAGAACGTAAGTTGAGCTGGCAAGATCCTTGTACTCCACTGGGAGCTTCGCGCTTAGACGCGCTTGAAGCACTGCAGCGGAGAAAGCAAGACCACAAGCACCCCCCATGCAACGATAAAAGTTTCGGTTGGAAATGATGACGGCGCGACGACTCTTTGGGGAATGAGCTTGCAGTGCAATGAGAGTTGGTTGGAAGATACATCCGACTCCTGTTCCGACGATGAAGAGGACGACGGCAATGACTGCAGGGTGGGTTTGACGATTGAAGATCAATGCAAGACCAGATCCCCTGAACCATGTTAGCGGATATTACAAGAGAGGTTGGAAATACTTACAGTGTCCAAACTGCAAAGCCGAACACAATGACCTCACCATATCGCAAGCGACGACTGATGTACTGTCCTGAACCAATTGACCCGATCATCTGGGCAGCGACTAATGGAGTATAAATAGCTGCCGATGTCATGGCGTCGTATTGGTGAGGGTTTTGAAGGTAGAGAGGTACGTAGTAGAGAAAGGATTGATACACAGCACCAAAAAAGAAGTTCTGGGCCAGCATGATGGAGAGAGTAATGTTGCCGTATATGTTCACTAAGATGGGTCAGTAAGAATGGCGGTATCAACTATTTGATCATGAACACGTACCTGGCATCATGGGAAGCTTGGCCATCTTCCACTCCCATATAACAAAGGCGACGAACAATGCACCACCGACTGTAAGGAAGCTGATTGACAAAGGCGAGTCCCAAGAAAAGTACGAGCCACCTGAGTATCCATGGTTAAATACTGCACCTACAGCACAGAAGAGAAGACTTACCTCCAGAGATGGGAATCAAGAGAAGGACGATACCCGCTCCTGACACAAACGTCCCCATCCAATCAATCTTGCAAATTCCCTCCCAAAAGCCCACAGTAGCCGGCTTCGATGGAAGGAAGAAGTAGGCGAGGACGGCCGCACAAAATGACATAGGCGAAAGTAACCAGAAGAATGCTCTCCAAGACGTCTGACGCATCATCCCGGCGGCAATGAAAGGACCGACAACGTTACCCAATCCAACTGTAGCTCCGACAACACCCTGGATCTTACCTCTCTGCTCCAGAGTAACAATGTCAGAAATGATAATATTGGAAAGATTCTGAACCCCGCCACCACCAATTCCAGCAACAGCTCGGAATACATAAAACATGATCGCATTCTTACTCAGCGAGCATAACAAGTCAGCAACGCAAAGTAACATAATAGCGGATATGAAAACGACTTTACGGCCAAAGACGTCGGATAGTCTGCCGTAGAGCATTTGGAAACACGTATTGGCGACTAAACTCGACGTTCCAGCCCAAGAAATGGTGTTCTCGGCGCTAAGATCGTGCGCGATGGTGGGAAGCATGACGGAAATTCCATTCTGGTCAATAATGGTGAGTAGTAGCGACGATGACAGGGTTGCGAGGGCGATGATGAGTTGGCAACGCGGGAGGAGGTTGGTTTGGTCCTGGAGAGCCTTCTCGTCCTTGGTGAGAACTTGGGGAGCCATGATGACTCAAGATGTGGCGTCGGTCGTCACGACACAAGACATGTAAGATATCTGATTTGGATAGATTTGAGAGCACCAGTCTCTTGGCGACCTTATAGAGAGATCTGGTGTTTTGGTTGAGTCATAGTGACTGATCTCCAGATCTGCATTCAAGGGCTGAGATGATGATGTTCGTGGCCGGCACCGGAGTGGGTCCGGGATTTGTCCGCGGATTTCCTCCGAAAACACCTTTTCAGCCAATCCGGTGCATTGTCTTCGTCATCAAGATGTCTTTTACTTCTCTGTATGTATCCCTATAGTCTCAATATCTCTTTACATTCCTCAACTGCCAAATAGCCTCATCAGTAAACGCGGGCGGAACTCTTCCCTTGCCACATAACGGCAATCCAGCTATGTTCGACAACTGAGTATACCATCGCAACAGCTCACCGTCTTCAATAGATACCTCATGGAATTCCATCCCGTTCGTCATTGTGTACTTCTCCCAAGATGCTTCCCATTCTTCTTGCGACGGAAGATCTGTGGCATTTCTTCCTGCAAAGACTCTTGCGAGTGCGATTGCCTGATACTCGTAGCTTCGAAACGCAAGGGTCTTTCCTAGACCGATGATACCGAGATTGGGAAAACTCTTGAAGAAGGTATGCAGATAGCTCCCGTTGAGCTTCGACTTGTTGTAGTCGTATAGCTCCTGTCCATTTGCATTGGTATTCCAAAACGGGAAGGATGGTTTGTATCCTGTGCAGTAGATGATGTGATCAATCCCCGATAAATAAGACCCGTCTTCGAAAAGGATCCGTCCCGTTTCTGAAATGAATTCCACGATAACTGGCCTCCACCTGATGCCTTCGTCTGATTCAGGCGCATCCCAAATGGTTCTGTGCCTTCTCGATACATACACTGGCAATTGCGCGACTTTGACCAGATCATCGGCAATGTCTCGGCCTGAAAGTGAGTTTCCCACGATGAGTACCTTCATGTTGTTGAAAGGGTCAGGAGTTCCATAGGATTTCGAGTGTGAAACACCATCCGGATATCTTTCCATGTATTCCTCAAGCCCCTTCACCTGAGGTACCTAATCTCTTCAGCGATAAGCTGCCATAGCGACAGGGAACACATACATATGGAATTGAATGCTGCCCATTAGCAATGATAACAGCGTCAAATATCTCTTGCCGCCATTCATCCAAACCTTCCGCATGGTTGTACTTTCGCAGTGTAAGTTGCCAGCGATCCTGTCCTGTGCCATCAGAAATCCTGCTGAGATCTTCCACGGTGGTATTGAGAACTAGCAAATGTTCCATTTGATGGAGGGCATAGTAGTCCTGAAGGTAATCTAGTGGAACGTGATGGGGTACAAATGGACCATAGGGAAACCTCTTGTCGGAAAACGACATTGCAATCTCAGGAACAGTAGTTCTCTTCCTCGTTAGACTCACTCGCGGATAGTTCCGATACAGATAACGTACGTCAGAGATTCATACATGGGAGTAGAATGGTAACTATGTTTTCTATCACGAGGCTGTTGTCGGGGTAGGCTATGGGGAATTCTTGAAGGAGGGTCCAGAGCTGGCGGCAGGGCACCAGGCTTGATATTGCTTTCCGTTGCATCTTCATTATCATATAGCCTAGAGTTCGAGAAATTGGTCAATGGATCGTCTCGTAGTCACTCGCTATACTAACCAAAGTCCGCCAGGTGCTCCTCTCCTCTCAAAAACCTTGATCTCATTGAAACACCCTTCAGCTTTCAGCGCAGCAGCAGCAGCGGTCCCTATCATAGTCGGTCAACGGACTGTATTCCTGGAAGACTATTAAGCTTTACCTGATGCCCCAGCCCCGATAACGGCAACATATTTTCCTTGGTGGTCCATTACCATCCCAAAATTAACTACTAATGCAGTTAGTTAGATTTTTTCCGTTTGCACACGATCAGTGGGGTGATGATAGGTCATGTGATGGTATTCTGCGATTGCCCATAAGTGGGGATGCGGTCCGCATCTAGTCTAAGGTGTTCTTGCGTTGGAAGTTACCGTATCGGTTAGCCGGACCGTCTCCACTTTATGTACCCGGTGTCCGTAACTCTAGACTCATGCTTATTAGACATAGACTGGAGATGAATACGGGGTAATTACTGGTCTTTTGTATTTAAGCTTGATATCTCTCAAGATGCCAGTTTCTACATCTTGACTATTGAAGACAAACTCTATTTCATTCGAATTGTCATCATGTGGACGTATCACAATCTCCGACAAACCGGCCTCCTCCGAGCCAGCAGCAATTTAGCCTACCGTCAACATGCAAGACACAGCCGTTTTATCACTACATCCAGCTTGAACTTCTCAACCAACAGAGAAAATACCATCGGCTTTATTGGCCTTGGAGCTATGGGCAACCACATGGTGAACCCATCTTGACACAATGCATGCTGTGCTCTGTCTGACTTGAACCAACTAGCTTAAAAACCTGATTTCGAGATATAGGCAACCTGATGGCAAAAGCAACGTTAGCTATGCATTGTACGATGTGAACGAGGCAGCCCTAGATAGTGTCATCAATCGTCACAAAGGAGAAAGCCCCGGTATAGGCCTCGTCAGCTGCTCATGCAAGTATGCACCGTGGCGAAATGCATGTCTGCACCCCTACTAATATCCCGCAGCACCATATGATGTTGCTCAAAAAGCCTCTACAATCATCAGTATGGTCCCCACCGGGAAGCACGTCCAGGACGTCTACGTTGGCGAGGGAAAGAGTGTTCTCAATGCTCTAAAAACCATGAATGAGGAGCAGCGTGCAGCAACTCTCTGCATTGACCAGTCTACTATCGAACAAAGCGTTAGCAAAGCAGTCGCTTTGAAGTTGAGGGAAGCGGACGCGGACCTAGTGGACGCTCCAGTCTCGGGTGGTAAGGTCAAGGTCTCGACGTTGGTGACTACGCTGACAAGTATAAAGGTGTCGTGGGTGCAGAGAAAGGCACTCTGGCGATTATGGTCGGAGGATCCAAGGTTTCATTTGACAAGTCTGTTCCTGTTCTCCAGTCAATGTCTCGCAAGGTTACTTACTGCGGAGATCTTGGTGCAGGACTTGCCGCCAAGATCGCAAATAAGTGCGCACGCCACTTTATTCTAACTGTGCTAAAACATTTTGCTGACCACTGTGTTTGTCTAGTCTTCTTCTCGGTATCACTATGCTTGGCTTGAGGTGAGAAGAATCAGTGCATTCATTCTTTGTCGAACAATTGACTGACGACATATCTTTAGTGAAGCAATGCTACTGGGCAAGAGGCTTGGTGTTGATCCTCAAGTGCTTGCTGACATTATAAATAACTCTACAGGGCGTTGTTGGTCTAGCGAGGTGCGTGACCCAATCACTGCTGGATAAAGCCTTTCGAGAATTCGGATCCATCGATCATATGCTGACATACTTGACCAGGTCAACCACCCCGTCCCTGAGGTTCAGGTTGGCGAATCCAGCCCCCCGGCCCACCGGAACTACGAAGGCGGCTTTGTTACGAAGCTGGCGCACAAAGATCTTGCTCTTGCAGTCTCTGCCGCACAGGAGGCCGACGTTCCACTTGCTGTGGGGCGATGTGTTGAGGAAACGTATCGGCCACTGGCTATGTCTAAAGAATTTGGCGACCGTGATTTTAGTGTTATCTATGAGGCCTTGGAGTCTTCCAAAGCGAACGGGTTGACTCCAGAGAGGTAAACCATAGACTCGGATGACGGAGTTGTTCTCATGATAAGAATAGCAGAGCTTACATATATCTCATTCCAGAAATTTGACCCTGGGATAAAATCATCTTGAAGTACTTCCACATAGACCACTCTTCTGTCGTGCAGAGCTTATTGTTGAATATCCGTGTCAATGTTGGATAACAAACTGAAGTCAATCGGACCAAAAAAGTCAACCCAAGAACTGAGAAGGGTCCCATCTGACACCTGCCCGCTCATTATTAGATCCTCGCCAAGCTGATTAGACATGGTGTTGTAGTCGACAACCCCCCACATTGCTTCTTCCTCCTCGGGCGAAAGATTCAAAGCCTGGGTTGGACTATTCAGGTGAGTGCCGGCGAATCCACCATAAGCTATAAGTCGAAGCAGGGATATCTGGAGTGAAGTTAGCATACAGGTGTGTAACAGGGCGGATTAGAGTAAAGTACCATCGTTTTAACATTTTGCCAGTGCTGGCCGATAATATCCAGATACACAAATGTTTCTTCCAACAAGATCTGAGCTTCTTCAGAGGTGGCCGAATCGCCATTGTGGGCTCGCGAAGCAATGATGGAACCGGCAACTGTCACAGCATAGCCACTGGACGAAGAATGGAATGGACAGCCCACTTCGCGTGATTCGCGTATGAGGGAGATCATCTTTTGCGCGTGAAGCCAGGCCATTTCGGATGATCGCTGTATGAAGCTCATGGGTGCAAGGTTGCGGCACGTATTGATGCGTCGTCGTAGCAGGAATGGATGGTTGAGGAGGCAATAGCAGAGATGAAAGAGTGCCCGGGAGAATATGATAGGCCCCGTAGACTGATTGTCCACTGTGCCTCCTGCTGAGATGTGTGGTTGGAGGATGTGCTTGACTGGCTTATGCATTTCTAAATACGCTTCGAAATGCAAAAGATCGGATTCGATTCCTGCAAAGTCTGAGCCAGGATCCCACGGTGGATGCGGGCCCCTGATGTTGAAATCTTGGAGTACGTACTGGGCACACCGTCCCAGCACATGTGAAATAGCAATTACCTGCGCCAAAGGAGCCTGCCTGTGTGCCACTGAGAGCGTGCGGTTCATCATCTCATCCAAAGATTGCGTTTTGATCCATGAACCCTCCCTCCATCTTGCCTCGTCGCACGGCAGCTGCACGTGGCAAGATGCGTCAACGATTGCAGGTGGTCGACCGCGGCCGCACGAGACCAAGCGGTCTAGTAGATATACCGACCAAAAAACTCGTCGTCTTTCTTCCTGCTCAGCATACGTGAGGTCTATCGCGTTCTCTAGCATTAGTCCACAGTCCTGGGCCATTCTGACCGCCAGTCCGACTTTGACCCAGGCTGAACTATGACGCGATCGTCCAGCTATACGAGTAACCATTTCCTGTCAGAAAAAGCCATGACGCAAGCTACTGGGGTTTTGGCCCAGAAGGTCCTCGTACCTGTGAAGTCAAACAAACCCAATAGGGCGACAGTTTGAACTGCTGATACCTCAGCCTCCTTTCCAACGGTGAAACAATCTGACACGATCAACTTCCAAGACTTATTGGCATATTCGACCGACATCTCCAGGGCACGGCCAGTATAGTAGGTATGGGAGCAAAACCTAACAGCCGCCGCCATCATAGCCAAGACCAGATGCCTTGGTACATCCTGCTTGGACAAGCGTTCCCGGAAGTTGTCTTCGTGAAAGAATGAATAAGGCTGGTTTTGGCAATATGTAAAGTAAGCATCGATAACCGACATGAAAACATCGTCGGGCGGCCCAAATTTACCGATGCCGGCGTCACTGGTTTGAAGCTGTTGCACGAATCCATTGTCAAGCTCGGAGCTTGTAAATCCTGTCTGTTGACCACTTTCAATAGGGTCGAAAGGAACTTGTAAGTCCACGGTACCCTTAGAGCTGTTATCCAGTAGTGAGACGAGGCACCTTTCTATTCTGTTAAGGTTGTCTATTAGCCAATCCAGCAGCACTACAATTGCAAGACTTACCGTTGCAGGCTTTGGTCCATGTTTTCAATCTTGGCTTCGAGGCCAGCCATCCTAGTCACTATATCTGCGGTCTAGATTCGCCGCAAGAGAGAATATTAATAAACCATGGTAGGTGGATCAGGGAAGCTCCTACGATACGTGCCTCTTTGCTAGTTGATCCTGCAGTGCCCTGTGAGGGACCGGAGTCCTGTTGGATTATTCGATGGGTGGGGTGCTGTCTTGCAGCTTGTGGACGAGAGGGATCGATCGGATAAGTGCATTCTTTCCCTGTGTATCAGAATTTCCCATAATGGACAAATTTGGAAAAGCAGAAGCTCACTCACCGGCACCCAATCTTTCGCACTGTTTACAAACAGGCCGGTCGCCGGTGCATCGGCATTTTTTCCGCCTTACCGGTATCAATCACTCATTTCAGCCCCACTACAGGTAAGCAGTGACTTACCGACATTGCAGGCAAGCCTGGGCAATACGCTGCACAGGAAAGTAGTTGTCGAGCCTGGTCCCCATGGTATGGCAAAGCAAGCAAAAAGCTCGCGCGCTATGGCTCGCTCGCGCAGCAGGTAAGTAGGGATCAATGAATTGAGGGAGTAGGGAGATGTCAGGTTCCCATGTCAATTTCAGAACCTCAGCCGCTAGCAAACTGGCGCATGCGTGCGTGATTACGGACAACGGTGAGGGTAGCCGGTAGTCTGGCCGCGTGCAGGGCTAGTGCCCTTGTTTTCCCCATGAACGTCATGGTTTGTTAAGTATTGCAGTCCCCAAAACTACACTACACTGGACGCGTAGTCGACTCTAATACGAGTCTAACAGAGCTACTGTACAGGTTGCTCAAAGCTGTATATACATAAGAAGTCACACATATGCAAGATTTTTCAATCAAACTTAGTAATTTCAACTACATACAGAAAAACAACGTAGTTAAGTATCACTTGTACATAAGATGATCATACTGTGACACACCGTGAGGGAGTGAACCTGACCCCTCATCTGGTGGAGATACTGATGTGTGTTTAGACAAATTAGGCCAATCGTGGATCGGGTTCATCTGCCACCCCTCTTCCACGGTAGCCAACCTTATGTTTTCCGTGATACGACAGATCCACTGCACTTTTGACATATGTATATAGCTTACCTGCCCTGTACCCTTCATTCACAATCTGCGATGATTTATGTGTTATTTGATATATTTTCTTTGCAGCTTCAGGAAAGCCTGAAATAGCCCTGTACCCTATTCCATTCATATCTGAACCAGTCCACGTACTATACTTTTATTTGCACATATCGAACGAACTATCAACGCAAAAAAGTCACCCTCTTTCAATGGAGAAGCCGTCAGCAATCGTCTTTACCCGCGATGACATTAGCCAAAAGTCGCTGGACTCATTTTCCGAGGCGAATCATGGCAACGTCGTCTGGCAGACAGTCCTTTCCGACCTCAACACAACGGCAAACTCCATGTGCGTAGGCATTGCGGTCTGTCCATCCAACGGCTCGCTCGCTCTTCATCAGCATACCCAAGCCGAAATGTACTACGTGATTGGGGGGTCGGGCCAGGTCGAGATCGATGGAGTTAGACATGATGTTGCGGAGGGCAGTGTACTTTGGATTCCCAGAGACGCAATGCACGGCGTCTTTTGTGGACCAGAACAAAGTCTCAAGTGGCTCTATGTCTTTCCTGAAGGGCGGTTTGAGGATGTCAAGTATCGTTTCAAGGTCGCATAAGCGGAGTTAGTAGCGTTTCCATGTCAATTATTTGCTACTGGATTAGTTTGGAATTACGAAGAAAAAGGAAACCCCGGGTTTATACGGGTTACCCTATAGGCCATGTCTTTAGATGTGTTTTTATATTGCTTTTTATACCCCATCAGCTATGAACCTTGTAGCCATGACATGAAGAGTTAATCCTTGTTCTCAAGCCTCTAAGCCAAAGTCACGTTCATGACTTATAGATAACTATTTGGAAGCTTGACATGAATATTCATCATTTAATTACTTTGTCACGCGGACGCTGTCCACGTTCTTCTTAACTTACACCTGACAAGGATAAACATGCAAGGTATGCAGCTTTATTACCAAATTGATGGAACGCGCGTTTCCAGATAGCGGGTATCAGACTGTACCTACGTATGTGAACTACGTATAATAGCAGTTTTGTGTAGATAGGTATGTATGAACACGCGACCTGGGACGGGCTGCGCTCCGGTTTCGGTGAGCAGCTTGGGCCATGTGCACCCTCAGGTAGCCGCATCTTGGCGGACCGTCCCCACTCAACCTAGGTGCGCGCGTGGGTAGGCCGAGCTCCAGTGTTGATGACAGCCGGAGCATCACCGGACCGTCCCCACTTACTCTTTGAGGATAGGGTGGCCTCTGCTCCGGTTTCTTCTCAATAGAAAGCCTGATCTCAGCGGACCGTTCCCATCGAGACAACTGACCCTTCCTACCTAAGGCCACCACAATAGTCGTCCTTAGGGCTTGAAGAAGTTCATATGGAATAGTGGGCTTAAGTTTGGTAATCGGTATGTACAGTATGACTTCTTTAATGTCTGCCCATCTTATCCAGAATATGTGATGATCAAGAGAAATCCACTCGGAACAAACAGATCGAGTACCGCCTTTTTCTCAACACTTTCTCTTCTTGACCTCTCTTCGCTCTTTTTGGATAATGTCACGAATCATTTCAGGCGAGGATACTTATGGTCCTGGGTCTTACATTGATTCAGAGGCTCTTCCTGTGCCTGAGGATGCACGCCGCCTTCTTAAAATCCTTGCCAAATCCACAACGGGTTTCGTCAAGGACGGTGCATCTCTAGACACAGTGACGTTCACGGGATCTGCTGCGACAATCACGCCTGGCCCTTTGAAGTCCTCCGTAATCGCTAGCGCCCTTCATGCCATGAGCGGTATCGTGGCCAATGAGCTCCTTGAACTAAGAGATGGCCCGAGCTCCAACCGGACAGTATCAGTAGATACAGACCACGCCGCTTTCTGGTTGGGAAGTGTAGGGATGAGCAAATACAATGGACAAACAGTCCGAGAACTGGCCAAAGAGGGCAAGCTCGCTTCGATCTTTCCCAAAGATCTCGAGGGAGACATTTTTGGGACACCGTTGAGACTACGTGCCACCGGCAACTATGAGACCAAAGACGACGGTATCTGGTTCCAACTACACGGATCCCTGGATGCCGACCCGGTGCTTCAGTCTATCGGTCTAGATCCAGCGCAGCGGTGCGCTAGCAATGATGAAGCGTGCAAGATCATCGCCGATAATGTTCGCAAATTTGGCGCACATGAGCTTGAGATGATGCACTTGGTTCAAGGTCTTTGCGGCAGTATCTGCTACACACCAGCTGGGTGGCGACAGACACGCATGGCCAAGGACTTATCTAAGCACCCTCTCATCAACTACAAGCAACAGAAACATGCAATTCCGACACCGGCCATTCCTCTGCCATTGATATCTGATAAACGACCTTTGGCAGGCATCAAGGTTGTTGAGCTCGTCCGAATTATCGCTGGGCCTGTTATTGGGACGACACTCGCATCTATGGGAGCCGATGTCATCCGCGTTAACTGTAGTCGACTACCTGACTTTAATGTAAGTTCAATACTCCTTTTCGTAACTGGTTCTTCGGTTGCTGAAAGACAATAATTCGTTGATTCTGACTGCCCTATCAGTCTTTACAACTTTCACTCAACGCTGGCGTTCGGACGGTGGATATCGATCTATCCCAAGATGAAGATCTGAAGCACCTTATTGAACTTGTCAAAGAGGCTGACGTGTTTGTTCAAGGTTACCGGCCTGGTGTGATCGCTCGAAAAGGCCTCGGTCTAGATAATCTCCTTGAAATAGCTGGCAAAAGGGGCAAGGGTATTATTTACGTGGAGGAGAACTGCTACGGTCCTGACGGACCTATGGCTGAGCGACCAGGTTGGCAGCAAATAGCTGATGCTGCCTCAGGCTGCTCTTACGTTGTTGGGCGAAGCTTAGGCTACAAAGACGGAACATGTGTTCTGCCAGCCTTGCCTGTCCCGGATATGTTGACAGGTTTGGTCGGTGCTATCGGTACCATGATGGCCATTAGAGATCGTGCTCGCCAGGGTGGCTCCTATCATGTGTTCGCCTCTTTGATGACAGCTGCAGCTCTCCACCTCCAGCCCGAGGTGGGGTTGTACTCTCAGGAGGTGGTAGATGAATGCAACAAGAAGTTTAAGTGGGACAACACTAGGCCGGAGCACTTTGTGCTTGAGCTGTTGGATGTGGTTCTCAAGGGTTGGAAGGAGGCGATGCCAAGTTCTCGGAGCAAGAGTCCACATACATGGCCAAACTGAAGGGTGATTGGGGGGAACTTGAGGTGCTCAAGCCTGTCATTGAACTCAATGACGAAAAGGCTTCACCATTCTTCTCGTCAGCACCTGAGCCCAACTGCTTTCGTTGCAGAGTTGATGTACCTTGCCAGGTCTGAGAAGGTACCTGAATTAGACTGTTGAATTAGACGGTTTTGAAGAAACATATTTAGGAACATAATAAAGAAACTAGTCTTGTTATCTAGTCCAAGTTTAAATAAACGTGCAAGGCTATTATCAGTCCACCAACGAAACCACGTTGATGTATAGGGCTCGTATGACACGAAGAGTCACAGTCACAGTAGTAAGAGTCTCCTATCATCTTGTCAGTGACTATGAAATTTATAGACAATTCCTTTATAAGATTTACCTTCATGGCTGCATGCGTCCCTCCAAGTATCCTTGTTGCCTGCAGCACACATCTGCTTCAGATGTTCGATGCAGTCATTACAGTTGTTGATATCCATGCAATAGCCAGCGCAGTACTACCTGTTTCTGGCAGTGCAGCCTGTGTGGTATCGAGCACCCGCTCCTTCAGCTGGACTGCCGGACCATTCAGCCCAGTATAGTGCGGTATTCCTGTTGACACATGATGGGCATTTGTATACTGAGTAGAAGCTTATAAGTATAACAGTTTACCTTAAGCTGCAGGCCACCCTGGAATCTCTACAAACCAACGCGCCTTATAAACAGAACCCACGTTTACTTTTCTGACTTTATTCCCACCTTCAATGACAATTACATCCTCACTAAAATATTCCCCCCAGTTTGCTTGGACATATACGATATGACCTTGTCCGTTGATACTCAAGCCCTTGATATCAGACCAGGGAAGGCCATGCCGATTCCCATTCGGTTCGAAGCCTGCTAAGACCGTGTCCACTTCAGACTCAGTCAAGAACGTGCGAGACCTGAGATCAATGCCATAAACGCCCAAGTCTGTGGTCACAAGTACCTTCCTCGTGTGAGGAATGCCGACGAGGTCATGGGGGCCGTTCCACCATTTGGTATTAGATCCCCACTCAGTCGTCAGGCGAGTTGGTTTACCGATCAGGAACTCGTCTTCGTTCACAGGGTGCAGGACAGTGGTCCGGTCAGAATTGGGGGCAAAGGTGAAGCCACGGAGTAGGCCCTGGCTTGGCTCGTCGCCTTCCGGAGACCTGTCGTTACCGACCGCCCATAACTTCGTCGTGGCCTTGTCCCACAGTAGGCCATGTACAGCCGGAAATCCTTTGAGTATCTGGACAGGGCGTGGATCGGGTACGTCAACAGTGGGAGCTGAGGTGCGAAGATCAAAAATATGAAGGCCGTCTGACTGTGTGCTACCCGATGTGGCGAGAGCGAGGAAATCGTCTGGTAACAACTCTAATGTGTGAGAAGATGTCACACAGCTGGCAAAACGAACTTTAGGCACAAAGCCATTTGCTGAGGAAGGCATATCGAAGACGATTGCTGCGTTACCAACAATGGCAACGACCTTATCACCACCCGCAGCCCGCTTTATCTCCGTGATTGAGTCTAGAGAGTGGATGCAGCTCTTTACCTTCTTAGGTATGTCTTTCTCCTGAGATATATCCAAGTACCACCTCCATTTCAGGTTCTTTTCACGATCTTGAATCGCGATGTGCTTGTAATCTACGTCAAGGGGATACCAATTCCAATGTCCACGTACACCAATAATCATGAGTTCTTCATTATTGGTCACCTGATTTAGAATTTCCTGATGACGTACATTCAGCTGCTGGAAAACATTGAATGATTGTGAAAGACGTGTGAAGTAAAGTAAGAATATGAAATGAAGGAGGACGGTATGGTGGCGGTGTTGCATCTTGAATGAATGAATTATCTGTTACTTTGCTGGTAGTAAGGTATTCTTATAGCCAACGAAGATTCTTTGAAGTGTAAAGAGAGTGTCCAAAGCTGGCTATCAACAGTATCCTTATATACACCAGGGTTCTCCCCAAGCTAGTGCACGGTGATTGAATTATCGCCTGCCCAATATCCACTTCTGTAACCAGGCCGCTCATCATTTACCAATGTAGCCGAGCTTTGTCTTACCTACTTGCCAAGGTGTGTGATCTGCCAAGGCGGCATGACTCTATTACGTAGATGGCTTTATTTGTGCGTCCAGTTAAGATGTGACAAGTTTTGATGACAGGTATCATTTTATGTACTGACTATCAATCGGACCACCTTGGCTTAACATGACATCAAGACCCACGAGCATGTATCAGGGAATAAATTTCCGATTTATCAATCAACGAGTGTAGTAGTAAAGAATGTCTGTATCTGGGCCCGGCTAGCGCGTAATATCCTGCTCTATTGACCTCTTACTCGACCTTGTCTGGCGTCTTGCTGAGTGGCATCAAAGTCGCCGATGGGTTGTATCTGGGGTAGGCCAAAAGCTGTCTCCCTCCTGAACTCTTCCCTTTCTTGCCAACAGTATAGGCATACCAGTCGCCCCAGCTAACATTGCTCAAAACGATGTGCATGTCTTTGAGCTCCTTCTTCTCGTCGAACACGGGAAGAGTCTGGATATACAGTCCACTGGAGTATCCGGTCCCAGACATGCTGATTCCTGAGAACTGGAGGCCTTCCACTCGTCTGAGGGCCCGAGATGGCATCCAAATGTCATTCCACCCGGGGCCACCAGACCATCCCATTGAGTCTCCTTGACCCCGGTCATCGACCCAGATATCGATGTTATGAGTGTAGACTTCTTCGACCCGAAGCATCAGTCCCACTACGAGTTCGGTAAGTGGTTCCTTGCCAACCACACCATTCTCGGTGTACTTGTTTGTATTCTTAACCTCCTTTTCCCATTCAACGCCTGTGGACGTCGTCGCCTTGGCTTCCGCCTTCATCCCCATATAGTTGCCCCCGGCAGAGATCTCCAAGGCAAACTCTGCTTTGGCGAAGAGCTTGGACGTCGTTGTCTCAACACGCTCCCTTTCGATAGTAGTGAGGATGCTGTTCTTGGGGTAGTCTCGGATTCTGGCAACAGAGGGAACCCATTCGATCGGCTTATAAACCACGATATCACCCGTCACTTTCCACCAACCCCTATTGCTACCGTTATAATAGTAGTCTCCCCATGTGCTATCAAGGCGGGGGCTGATGTAGTAGGCTGGAAGGTCAGGCAGTGTGTCATCACTGATGCTAAACCACTCCTTGAGCTGCTCGTGGCTCATACGTACGTCACCATAGCACTGATTAGAGAGAGGGACGCGAATACTGTCAACGTCGCCATCGTTGTAGTAGTAAGCGTTGTTGTTGTCTCGCTTGACACCGTCGAATGTGAAGCCCATGGTGAGGAATTTTGGTTTTTGCTTTGGAGCGAAAAGAAGATTGATCGTCTTGGGTAGTTCAAGTAACTGGTTGTAGATGAGAGATTAAGAAGGAATTATTCGACTTGCAGTGCCTCTTTATACCTCTGAGATCTATAGATTACCTAACCTTTTGTTATTTTATGCTCATGTTTACCCTCGCACAATGCTTACAACTGGTTAATTTGCCAGTTTCTCTAGACCAAAAGGAATGAAGGTAAGACGGGATGAGACTTGGTGGCCCATTGCAGTCTTGATCTTCGGTGATCGACAGTGGAACACAGCTGAAGTTTTCAGCCGGTACTGGGCCGGCCGACGATGATCGCCGATGATCGACAGTCAAGACAGCGGCAGTCAATTGTAGAAGCCCCACACTCGAGTCGCTCGGACAATTTAGCAATAACAGCAGAGAGGACAAGAGCATCATTGGGGCGCACTAGCGGCTAGGAGGGCGGGCCGCTCTACCTAATTCAACATTGCAGGCGCTAGTACATATGCATATACTTCTTTATCGGTTCACGTATCCCCAACTCTAAGACATAGCAGAATAAAGTGGTCTATAAAAAACGATATGTGACTGTTTCCGCAACAGCCAGCTGCCAGCAATCCAGGCCGCTCTGACCGCTTATGAAGTTCCCGAGGCAAGTTCCTGGATCCATCAAGTGACATCACCGTAAGCCGGACTGAATCCTTCATCTCGTAGTTAAAGCAATGAAAGCCAGTTTAACTGTTGTTCAAAGGTAATGCCAAGTTTAATGGTAGAGCGAAGGAGTCTCAGCTAGGCACCAAGTTGACGATGTATCTTAGCGCTCAAGGATTAGCGTCAACCTTGCTCAGCTTATTGTCGTGGCCGATGTCAAATCGCGAGATCGTGAGCATGGGTTCTCTTGATCTTATCTTGATATTCCAGGGCTCCAGAGGATCAATGGGCTATGGTTGGATGTTAAACTTCTGGGGGATCTTTGCTAGACCTGATTCACCGCTCGGGACTTTTGTATCTAACATACGATGTGTCAATCACGGCGACACGCTAAAAGTGTCCCTCCGACGGCCCGTTCCAAGCGCCCGGCTTGGATTCTCTTTAATCAGACCGACCTGCCGGTTCGATGAGTTCTGCTGACATTAAACCCTCTTACCACAGTACATGTGGACTTTACATTTCTGCTTTTGCTTTGCGTTGCTTACCTACAGCTTCTGCGGTTACAATATGTGTAAATTGCCCTCTTGAACCTTGAGAAGTCTTTCCCTGCTCTCAGGATAGAATAATCAAGAAATTCTGCTTTCTCTTCGACACTCACAGGGGCAAGGATGTTTGTTTATACGTCGGGCTTCGCCTGTCATCTGGTTGTATCAATAGCAGTACTCATTTTGCCAAAATGATCCCGGCCAAATGATGGAAAAAGAACCAAGGGTGGAAGAGGGCAGTGGCGCTGGATTTTATGTACGCCATTGGCAGTTAAAAGCTGTCCCTGGTGTAGTAGATGTCCTGAATTACGTTCTGCTTTCTCAAGCAAGTCTTCAGCTTTAGTTGAGTCTCCACTCAGCGAGCCAACGAGTTTCTCTCATGCTACCCGTAAGCGGACCGAGTACACTGTAGCCAAGGTTTGCCAAGCTCGCTGATAGTGGGTACTTAGGTATAACACCCGGCAGCTCATCCAGGAAACATATAGAAACCACATCTCTCAACCCTCAGTTCCATCGTCAACGTTCTTTGACCAAGAAGTCCTTTGTAACTATTTCTCCAACTTCCATCCAAGTCCACAACTAATACACTATCCAAGCTTACAATGTGTTAAAAGCAAAAGGGTTAGGATCCTAGGGACTGTTGGGGCTTATATTTCAACACAATGAAGGTCGGCGTCTTTGTCCTTGGTGCTGTCAGCCTTGCTGCAGCAGCTGGAGCAGCTGAATGTGGAAAATGGGGAAGCGGTTCAAGCGGTCCAACCCACTGCGCACACAGAAATGATAATTACAAAGACCGCGAGACTTTTTGCAATCAATTTGCTGGCCGTGGAAGTTGGAAGGAAGCGTGCCGAGCTGGAGGAAAGAAATGTCACTTTGAGTACCAGGGATCGGGAATGGATCAACAGATGTGTTGGGATGCATACGAAAACATTATCAACCAGTGTTTTTCCAGACAGCGTGGTGCTGGGTATCAGTACGGTGTTTGGAGCATTCCTGGTCACTGGTTTGTCATTAACCGATGCAATAGACCTTGATCCTGCTTACACTTAGTGTACAAACTTTGTCTTTGCCACTAGATCTATAGGAGATACTGACCCTTGTCTCGGTCTGCAGTCAACCGGTACTAGTTTGCGACAGATGGTCTGTTACGACAGTGCGGCTGAAGAGTCTAGATCGACGCCTCCATGAACTATTGAATCAAGAATCATCTCATGAGACTTCGATGTAACGGTGTTATTTGCCTCCTATTTGATTATAAAAGAGGGAGAATTTTCTCTGTCTTTCCCCCAATTTCTTGCAATTCCCAGCAGTATTATTCTTATATCTTAGAAAACGGAAACACTTCATCATGGTTAGACTAGCGTTTCTTACTTGGCTGATAGCTGCTACCCCTGTATTTACTGCGCCCGCCGATGCAATTAGTTCGCTCAGTGAGCGAGCTTGCACCACGCCCGCTAATTCACTCAAAAACCCGAGTTTCGAGTCCACTTCTTACAGTAAGCACGCCGAATGATACGGTTCTTCAACCCCACTAATTTATTTCAGCGCCTTGGGAGTTCAAGCCTACGTACGTCAAACAGGGTACGGCATCAATTGTCACTGGCGGCTACAAGAGCTCCCATGCCATTCAATTCGGCGCAACATCCGGTTACCAAGATCCTACAAGCTACAACAAATTCTACCAAACTTTTAAGATCTGTAAAGCTTCTCGCTTTCAGCTTTCTTGGTCTATGCTCCTTCCTAAAAATGGAGCTCAGTACACGGCGCCGTACAAGCCTGGAGTCTTTGTTCAAGCGAAAGCTCCAGATGGTCTCTGGTATCAGATGGGATGGTTCTCCATTGAGACCAACTCATTTAGCAGCATGATCTTCACGCCAAGCTATAAAGGTACTCACAAGGTTGATCAGTGGGCGAATTTTGTTGCAGACTTTCCGAATTCGCAGACTGGTACCTGGACAATTTCGATGGAGTGGTACCTGTATGGCCCATCTGCTGCAGGCGGCAAGACATCGACGCTGAGATTGAAGATGGACAATTTTATTGTGAAACCCAAATGATCTACGCTGTGGCGCGAACGAGATTACATCGCTTGTTCATTGGAGATTTATTCTTGTTAGGAAGTCACCCCAGACATTTGACACGGAGTGATTTGCCAGTCATTTCGTTCAACTCAATAGCACAACGGCCCATTTCGGAAAGCCCATTTCTTACTAATCACATACAAGCGATATATGTGGCCTCATCATACCTGAGTAAGATTCCATGCTTTCACTAAACTCGGTATATAAGAATTTGTCTTTGCTGTTAGACCTATGACAGAACATGCCTCCTAAGCTTTGCTCGCCTTGCCAAGAGGCATTTACAACTTCAAAGCCGCCTAAGGTCATAATCCTTGACATTCCTTATTTTCCATTCCACGAGGGACCATGGAAGGCCTTTCAAGAGCAATCAGATGCATCCCATGATATTACTGAAGCTGCCTCGACATGCGACTTCTGTGCATTCGCAGTCGCGTATGCCAGTTCGGATAAAGCTCTTGGCGAATACTCGAAAGGTTCCTTCGCTGATTTTGATCCGACATCCCCTCCCCGGGAGCAGGGAGAGCCTATGATAGCTCTATGGGAGCGCATGAACTACACCTACGAAGAATTTTTTAACAAGGGCCTTGGACTCAGAAGGCAACTTGTCGATGATTTGTTTCAGTTCGATATGCGAATTTTTGACGCTGAAGGTAATTCTCAAATATCTGTATATAACTAGTAGGTCTCTGGCAGCTGACTGGATCCAAGACCCTCGCATAACATGTCATAAACCGATTGACAAATCGTCCAAAAGTACATCTGGTCAATCTAGTTTTGATTGTCTATCAGCTTGGATCAAGAATTGTTCAGAGAACCATTGTTCGTGCGAAAAGCTACACGCACGGAGTGATCAACAAAAGGATTGGCTTCCAGCTCGACTTGTCAGGATTGTTTCAAATGCCCAAGACACACCAGAGACTATTCAAGTCGTAGAAACGGAAAGGGAAGAGCTTAAGTCTTGCCAAATCCAGTATGCTACCCTTAGCTATTGCTGGGGAAAAAAGGCCTTTACGAAACTTTTAAAATCCGACTTTGGCGCGATGACAACCCGTGGGATGTCTGTTCACGATCTTCCCTTAACGTTTCGTGATGCCATTGCAGCCACCACTCGTCTTGGTCTCGAATACATATGGATCGATGCTCTGTGTATCATCCAACTCGATGCCGAAGACTGGATCTCACAGTCAGTCACCATGTCAAAGGTATATACATATTCCGCGATCACAATCGCTGCTGCAGCCTCGTCGGACGCACATGGTGGGCTTTTCCGGGACAGAGATCCCACCGGTATCAATGGCACACGAGTGAATTTCCAATGGTCTGCTGTTCCCCTCGTCGGGGAATTCCTGGTAGTCCCTGCAGATCATGGCTAAAGGCCGTTGCCAAATCTCCCCTTTTGAAACGTGCGTGGGTGTTCCAGGAACGCCTTCTATCGCGTGGGACTGTCTTCTTCGCACACGATATGCTTTACTGGGAATGTGGTGAGCTCTATGCTTCAGAACTATATCCTGAAGGGGGGCCATGGGATCTGTACAGATACAAAGAGATCAACGCCTCTGATAGATTACCTTCAGGTGTGCAGGCTGCCGGAGACTACCGTTTCAAGAAGATATATACCGATGTCCTCACGAAAGAAGTAAACATGGACAGAACGGCAGCAGATAAGGAGATGTTTCTCTATGTCTGGGCTTCTATTGTAGCTCAGTACAGCGCTGGCAAGCTCACGAATGAAACCGACAAGCTTATCGCCATCGATGGCGTAGCAGAGCAGATGACACGCCTCGTCTCGAGACAGTATTATCTCAATGGGCTCTGGAGCCAAGAGAGCCTTCCACACCTATTACTCTGGCAAATCAGCTGGCCCGAAGAGGAACGGCCCAGCACGAATATTGCACCGAGCTGGTCTTGGGCATCTGTAAATACACCAGTGGAATTCTACTTTCTGTTCCGCGCGCAGACCGAGCCCAAATTAGTCACGAACGTTGTTGACATCCAATTCTCTGACGACGCAAAGACGAACCCTCTGACAATCTCACCCTCTACAGGGCTAATTCTCTGTGGCCCCCTTACAGAAGTACACTTTCGCCAGACCTCACGATTCTTTCTTGGGCCATTACACTCATGGTGGTGGCACCAAAGCTTGAGCCAACAATGGACCACCATCAAGCCGATCAGCTCAAAGCCAATGCTGGTATTCATGGGAAAAGGGCTGAAGGCGGATCATCCATGTATCGTTTTGTTGGACAGGGAAATACCCAAAGATTCGCCGGTCTTTGCGCTGAAGATCGCCGAGGCTGATATTAAATCAGACGGGGTTGTTACGGTGCCATCTGAGTGCGGATTGTTACTGGCACCTCGCACCAAGGGAGGGCAAGAACGAGGGACATTTGTTAGAGTTGGGCTTTTTGAAATTGGACCGAGTCGAATGCACAGGGACTGGCTTGATTATGAAGCATGGTTGAGATCCAGAAGAAAGAACCTTGAGAGAAGAGATATGGAGCGACTCAGAGATCGACAAAAGGTTCTATCGGGAAAAGCATGAGAATTGTAGGTACAGCATCAAGATCATATAGGAGTGGAGTTTGTAAGTTACCGATACAGATAGAAAATAACGAACCGCCATCTCTATCGAGTACTTGCTTCCTTGATCTGATGACAAAGATTTTCATCGCTATCAATCTTCGGGTTTCTTTCCGCAGCGCCCCTCAAAAAGCGGGGTCTCAAAATAACATCATCACTGATTGTTGACATACAGGTCTCAACAGTCACTGGGATAGCATCCCTTTTTGTATTTCAACACTGATCTCTAACATTCAAGGCATCTATAAGTTGAATCAAGCCATCAAAATGACTACCAAGCCATCATTCGACTCGCTTCCACTCCGTAAAGATGGCCCTGCCGGTAATGCCTGGGGCCTTTTCGGCGATAACGACGAATGCGGCATGCTAAACCTGTTGACTCCCGACATTGTTGCAAAGGCTGCTGCTTCGGAGATTCGTGATGGCGTTCGAGTCTCTACAGATTGGCCTCTCAATCGTATGTCACGACCTTGCTTTGGCCGTGCTCCTTTCAAGCACGAGATCACTACGAAGACCCCTCGGGCGGTAAATGACGATACCTTGACATTCAATACACAGAGTAGCTCGCAGTGGGATGGGTTTCGACATTATGCATATCAGAAGGAGGAGCTCTGGTTCAACGGGAAAACTCTTGATGAGTTGTTGTCATCGGACGTCAATGGAATTCAAGGGAGGTTGTATGTTCCAAGAAGACGATCGCGAGCTAATTGACGCAGCGTGGGTTGAACGTGGTGGTATTGTTGGACGTGGAGTTCTTCTCGACTACGCATCATGGGCAGATAGCAATAACGTCGCCTTGACCCCCTTCGAGACAAAGTCAATCACAGTCGAAACCTTGGAAAAGGTTGCGGAAAGCCAAGGAACAATCATTCAACAAGGCGACATACTCTTCATCCGAACAGGATGGGTTCGAGCCTACGACAGGCTTACAGACGAGGAGTGCAAGGCCTTGGCAGATCACAAGGTCCCGCCGGCCCATGGCATCGAGTCCTCAGAGGAAACCCTTCGATGGCTCTGGGACCAGGGCTTTGCGGCTGTTGCGGGTGATCAACCTAGTATGGAGGCATGGCCTTGTCAGAATACGGATTTCTTTTTACACGAATGGCTTTTGGCAGGTTGGGGAATGCCGATTGGAGAGCTATTTGATCTGGAGGCATTAAGTAAAGAGTGTGAAAAGAGGAAGAGGTGGTCATTCTTCTTCACGAGTATGCCACTCAAGGTGAGTTCTGACGACTTGTATCTTACTTTTTAAACTAATCGAATTATGCTTATAGGTCCCTGGAGGCGTGGCGAGTCCACCAAATGGCGTCGCGATCTTTTGATCAACTGACTCAACTACGGGCATCTGCCGCGGCCGGCATTTTCTTTGCAGCCCATCACATGGCCCTGATATCGTCTCAAGGCATCTTTGTGCCAGTTCTTGATCCATTTAAGGGCTGACTTACAGTTGGCGCGTTTGACACGGCACGGTGGAAGACCTCTTTCATAGAATGGTGCAAAGGCCTTCGGCAGTATCAACAGGAGTGTCAAACAGAAGCAGGAACAGAGGTAGGATCAGCTTCAGTAGTATCAACGGAAGCAAGAGCAGGAACAGCAGGCTGCAGTTGTAAGGGTGGAAAATGAGCCCCCCATCCTGATGGAGTTGAAGAAGACAGTTGAATGAATACCAACTATAGTTGTGAGTTCGATAGAAAGGCAGAGAGCCTGGAGGTATAGGTCTCAATATACAACTGCTGCTACTGAATATTAGGCCATCTGGTAAGACGACGATTAATGCTGGTCTTTAGCTTTCTTTGTTGAATTAAAAGTGAATTCAGATTGATGTCCCCTTTCCCTTTCTATATAAAACATAATACTCGAAATAAATACTTAACCATATCATATTCTTGATGTCGGGCTAGCCCCAGTAAGCTTGTGCATTCTGTTAACAACTTCCTTAACATCATCTTCCATATCGTGGAACCACAGCCAGTTTAGTCTTCCATTCTGCAAGTGAGGTAGAATCTTGGCCATGTCGGCGCCAGCCTCCTTGTGACGGTATAGGACCATATCGGCAACCTCGGCCGCTGTCTCCAGCTGCTTCTGCGCTCGGGGTCGTCTAACCGAGTCATAAGCGGTCAGAGCAGCTTCTACTGCTGGAAGCTGGCTAGCCCCACGCTCAGGTTGCTTAGCCAATTCAGCAATGACACTAGAGAGCACAAGAGCATCTTCGAGGCCCTGGGCAGCACCAGCAGCTTGAAATGGCAGAGAGGCGTGGGCGCTGTCGCCGATAAGAGCAACGCGGTCACGGAAGTAGGATGCTGTGTGGCGATGATGGAAGAATCCCCACTTGATAGGCTTTGCTTTGGCGAGCAGTTCACGGAATTTGGGATCAACCCCAGGGCCTTCAAAGTCAGCCATCATTCGTTCGTGGGGGATAAGCTCCGTGACTGCATGCTCAATCTTCCATCCGTCTGGTGCATCGCCAACGCAGAGAAGGTAGTTGAATTCCTTTCCCTCGGAGATTCGGTAGGTGACAGCACCTCGATTGTGCCCATAGTAGAGCTTGGCGACATCTGTGAGGTCGCCCAAGATCTCATAGGCCTCCTCCATGGGAATGACAGCACGATAGCAGTAAGCGCCAGCGTAAACGGGCGCAATCTGGCTGGGGTGCTTTTCCAACACGTGTCCTCTGATAGTACTCTTGATGCCATCGGCACCGGCGAGGATATCGCATTTGGCAGTAGTCCCATCTTGGAAGGAAAGGATGACTGTGTCTGGTCGCTGCTCGACTTTTGTGAGTCGCTTGCTGAACTGGACACTGTTCTGAGGGATAAAACTTGTCATAATTTCGAGCAGTTCCTTGCGGTGAGCCTGGCGTAATGGTTAGATGTCTTGGTCGTCTTATCCGTCAGGTTGATCAACTCACAGATTTGCGGGTATAATCTGGGTGCCCCCATCCAGACTTTCCAGCCCACGGCTGATCGCGACCTGTATGGCGATAAGTCAGTATATCTTGAAGACTGGAAGGGTATTAAGAGAAAGTCAAAGTCACCTACCGAAACCCTCGTCGAGTAGCATGTTTTCGAAAAAGATCCATTGCGCGTCCTCGCCTTTGTTTCCGACACAGATTTTCTCGTACAGAGGTCGAAACTCAGGCTCAATAAGATCCAGGGTGCGCATGCCATTGGGGGCAAATCCAATACCGGCGCTGGATATTGATCGGTTAATCAGAGGAAACCAAGCCTTCAAGACAAGCCACTTACCCTACTGCTGAGAACTCTTTCGCGTCCTCATAGAGCGTAAAGGAGATGCCCTTCTTGTGCAGAGCCATCGCCAAGGCGAGGCCACCGATGCCGGCACCTACAAAGCCAGTCAGAACAAGTAGTGAGGAGAGTGATATTGTAAACTTACCAACGATGGCGACATGGAAGAGTTTCTCGGAAGTTACAGCCATTACGATGCGAGATGCGGGGTGTATGTGTTTGTGTGGAGAGAAAAGCAGATACTGGATGAGGTTATTTGTTATTAGAAATTATTGGCAATCGTAGTCGTCACAATTGCTCTATTTAATTCAGACTAGGCAGCTGTAATTCCGACCCCATAAGCGCGGGGCAAAACCGGCATCGATCGCCTCGAATCAGATCCGGCAACTTTTTGCTGATCGAAAGACGCGAAAGCAGCGAGGTAGAGCGAAAGGCCGAATGAGTGGGTGCTCGCTATTCGGTTTCCTCTGAGGTAACTTGCTCTCGACTGCTGGCAATTACTTTGCAAAGAAGGCAAGATGGCCTGATATGGCGATAAGATTACTTTCCTGTACCGGAATATTATGTGGATCTCTCCCGGAGCTGTACCCCATTATCTTCCCCAAACCATCGGCAGCTACGGACGAATAGCGTTAGACTGCTGTTAGCAATGGCCTGGGCGCTCCGCATGACTGTAAAGCACCTCCGGGAAGTTACCCGAGCCGTTCCGTTATCTCCGCGGCTGTATCTTTCGCGTCTGAATTCAGGTCCAGAATAGCTGTGGGGTGCATCATCCATTATCATCTCTGTCCAAGATCGGTATCGGCCAACTCCGGAATTGACACTATCAAAGCGCGGCACGGTGTCTCTTTCGTAGCACCGATACCGTCGCCCATCCAGATCAGGCAGATTGCAATTATACGCAGACTTATAACTTATCCTCTAGCATTAATTTGTCCTCTATTCTAATGCCATAGCGGTTTTGCCGTCCGCAGAAGATATGTCGATTCCCCAAAAGCCCTGGACGGAGGTTGTGGCGACCAAACGTGGAATTCGAGATGCCATTCTTCAGGAACATCGACTAGACGCCAATTTACAATTGATTCCCCTTGAGCCCGACGCAATCGATATTCAATCGATCATCAATTTGTTTCAGACGAAACAGGTCTCAGCATTTGACCTTATCCGCAGTTATATCGCAAGGTGAGTAGGGATATATACAAGTAAAATGATCATTGTTCCTGAGGCTTACTGGTGGTTTACTCTTCCAGAGCTTGTGAGGCTCAGCAAAAGGTAGTGCAAATATCTCATTGTCAGACTCTGACAAAGCAAACATATGGCTAACAAGAGCAGACAAATTGCCTAACCGAGATCTGCTTTGAAGATGCCATCGCTCAAGCAAAACGTCTCGATGACTTCCAAAGACAGAATAATCGCTTGATAGGTCCATTGCACGGTGTTCCTGTAACAGTCAAAGATCAATTCAATATCAAAGGTCTAGACTCAACACTGGGATACGTTAGCAGGGCCTTTGCGCCAGCGGCTAGTGATGCTCCTCTTGTGCAAACATTGAAGCAACTCGGAGCCATCGTCATCGCCAAGACAAACCTTCCTCAGAGTATCATGGTAAGCAGCAACCCGTCCAACGCTTGTGTGCGAGAAACGTATTTGACATGATCAGTGGTGTGAGACTGATAATCCACTTTGGGGTCTTACTACACATCCAGATGATCCAAACCTCACGCCTGGCGGTTCTTCTGGCGGTGAAGCAACTATGTTGGCTCTGGGTGCCTCAGTTGTTGGTTGGGGGACGGACATTGGAGGTTCCATACGTATTCCATGTCATATGAATGGACTCTGGGGTTTGAAACCGAGCGTAAGCCAAGTCCCTATACGCATCTTCATCAAGAAAGACAGCTGACATTCTGGGTCCTAGAGCTCTCGAGTGACGTACCGGGGTGTTGAGGTAACACTGGACGGTCAGCAGCACATCCCTTCGGCGGTTGGCCCAATGGCCAGATCTTTGAGCTCTCTCACATTGGTTACGAAGCTGGCTATTGAGGCAGAGCCTTGGAGCATAGATCCTCAGCTTCCACCGCTTCCATGGAGAGAGAACGTGTTTGAGGACTTTACAAAAAGACCACTTGTTATTGGAGCTTTGCTTGATGACGGCCTGGTCAAGGTGCATCCACCTGTCGAGCGAATATTCCATCAGCTGGTAGGAAGCTTACGCACTGCCGGTCATGAGGTTGTTGAGTGGGATTCCAGTCTGCATTCAGAGTGCATTAACATCATGGTAAGTTGTTAGTTATTTTCGTTGTGTTGCTTTCATATCTATACCCCGGGACTTAGGCCTCGGAAACACTGTAACTAGCATTGAATGGGAGCATATACTAACGTGCCTGTTAGGACAAATTCTATTCCGCAGACGGAGGCGAAGATGTTCGAACAGAAGTAACTGCAGGAGGGGAGCCCTTCGTACCCCAGATTCAAGCCTTTGTTGATCGTGGCAAGCCTATATCAGTGTACTCATACTGGCAGCTTAACAAGCGCAAGGTGGCAGCGCAAAATGCGTACCACGATATGTGGGATAACGTGCGTTCCGCTTCTGGCAAAAAGGTAGACGTTCTTCTCGTACCTACAATGCCGCACACTGCAGTGCCGCACGGGACTTGTCGATGGACTGGATACACCAAGGTGTTTAACTTCCTGGATTATACTGCATTGACATTTCCTGCGGGCAAGGCCGACAAGGAACTTGACAAGAAGTACAATGTGAAGTATGAGCCACGAAACGAAATTGATGCCTGGACTTGGAGTTTGTATGATGCTCAGGCTATGGATGGCCGTGCTGTAGGATTGCAGCTTGTTGGAAGGAGATTTGACGAGGAGAAGGTTCTAGGGGCTATGACACAGATTGAAAAGTTACTATAGCTAGTTTTGTTAGTTGTTTCAACTTGAATAAGATGAAATGATACATCGACATGAAGTGGCAGACACTGGGTACCCTCTTTGTTTCTTTGTGTGAGCTTGGGATTATTGTGTTACTGGAGATAGGAGTACGACGAGATACCTAAGCGACGGTCCAGATAAGCTTTCTTAACAACTCTACACTGTCATTAGAGGGTTGTAGCTCCTCTTACTACACGGAATCCTCTTGCTTTGCTGTAAAATAAAGTGCTTAGCTATCTCTAAAAATCTCGTATTCTTTCCTTCCTTCCGATTCTTTTTTTCCTAGCATGGGAAGGTGAAGAGTCCGTTCCCAGCTAAGCGCCCAGTCAGCTCACAATAGACTGCACATTTTATTAAGTCATGAGTACGAATAAAATGCAACTCTAAAATATCATAAATGGTAGCACTGGTTGATGAACGTACAATAAGCAAAGGTGCCTCTGAGTTCTTACTAATGTTCCTCTCAGTTAAAGGATATATATTTGATCTATATACTCTTGAAGTGTCGGAACTCATGATGACAGAATGGCACGGGCGGGCTATCCCATTTCGGCGTGGACTCCTCCAGGTCATACTTCACCACAGGGCCAAGTACCCGAAGATCAGAACCGAAAACGGAATCAGAGAAATGCACGTAGTACTTTTCATCCTTGATCAGTTCACTGTGCTTCTCCCATGCATCCAGGATGGCGTAGTACAAAGGAGCCACGTGGATATCACTTGACCATCTGGGAATTTGGAATCTGTCGCTGATTTGCTTCACTGTGTCTCGTTTGTATAAACGAACCTCGGGGTCAAGAGTAGCCATGTTGTACGCTGTCAGGGAGGCGTGTCCATGGTAAGACCCTCCGAACTTAGTGCGGTCGCGAATGCAGCACATGATGGTCAGAGCGGTCAATATACCCGTCGACATATCGGATATCGGTAGACTAGGTAGTACACCTTGGCCAGAGGGACAATCAAATGCCTGGCCCATAACCCACTCGCTTCCAGCCGCGGCATCAGCAACCTGTTGCCAGCCAGGTCTCTCGGCATAATATCCATCAGGACCATAACAGTTTTCGTCAACGTATATGATACCCTTTCCTCGCTTGTTAGCGAGGTCGAGCGCAGTCTTCAGACCAAAGCCTCGGCGCTCGAAGGAGCGTAAGCGATAGCCTTGCAGAATAACATCGGCTTGTTCAAACAGCTGCATGAGCTTTTGATGGCCTGCGGGGTCCTCCAAGTCCAGATCAATAGTTGTCTTGCCAGCCATGAGAGCCGAGGGCTGAGCAGGCGTGTAATCCTTGAGCTTGGACGAGTTGACACGGATGACTTCAGCACCCAGGGAAGCAAGGGCAGCACCTGCGGCAGCTCCAGCAATGATGCGAGTCAACTCGACAACTTTAATACCAGCCAAAGGTCGCTTATCGGCCAAGCTAGGGAAAGGCGTAGGGGCAGTCGTAGTCTGCTGCTTATAATTGATGAGAGGGTGTCGAGAAAGGGATTTGCCCATTTCGGTCTGACGCCATCCCTCAGGCGAATGCACGATGGATCCAGAGAGACCCTTTTCGACCATGAGTTGTTCAATCTCCCGCGCACGATACGTGCGAACACGTTCTTGGATAAGCGCATATGCCTCATCATTGGTGCGGATCTGACCATCAAGATCTTTACCAATGCCGATCTCGGCAAGCATTTTCCATGAATCGAGCGATCCATGGAGCTGGAACCACACGCCTTTGTCGGCAGTCTCGTAGATGGCTGTAGCACGGTACACCAGTGGAGAGTTGGAAGCACGATCTTTGTCCCATTGAGGAACAGTAGGGAGTTTGATAACAGGAGGGCCAGTGATGCCATCAATGTTGACGAGAGCTGCGGTGGCTGGGTACAGCCCTGCGTGATCGGTGTCGATGTGCACAACCGTGCTGTCTGAGATCCCACGAAGACGAAGAATCTCTAAACCGACAATGCCAACCATTGCATGGAGGACTGCAGTAACAGCTTGAGATTTGATGGGTCCTGGAATGCAGGGTAGGTCCTGGCCGTGAAAATGAACGCCCTTGAGTAGATCCTCATCTTGCGTAAAGCCAGGTGTCCTGGAGGCGAACAATCTCAGTATCCTCTCACACTCCTTGGGAAGAGGCTGGAATTCCGTGTCAACGACGGTTCCTGGCCCGTAGGTTTCTGCGTTGGTGACAGTCATGTTGGCTGTGTGAAGTGACGTTATCAGATAAATGGCATTGATGAACCAAGAACGTTACCAATTTCCCTATTTAGCCTCGTTGAATACGGCTGTTTAGAAGCTTTAACCGAGTTTACAAAACAACTTCCGATTCCGGCCGACATCTTCATCTCAGCTGATACGGTTTGGAGCACAGCTGCCCGCACCCAGCGATCCTCAGTCGGCCCGTGCATCCCACGGATAGAGATCCCGGGCTTACCCCGGCCCAGACTCCATGAATTGATGTATAGTGATATCTACGTATGAGTTAATGCGATTCCGAATTTGTGATTGTATTGCTCTTGATACTACTTGAAAATTATCACATATTACGTTTTAAGTCTTGAGCAATTGAAAGCCTAACTCAGCAATTACAACCCATTCTCACCATGGCGCAAGAAGTACACACGGTAGCTATAGTGGGCTGTGGAGTTATTGGAATGGGGTGGGCTGTTCTCTTCATGTCGTGCGGCCTAAAGGTCATCATTTCAGACCCTGCTCCAGGCGCTCATGAGTCTCTCAAGCGATATCTCGAACAAGCGAGATCTTTTTTTGAAGAGCGTGGTGACTTTGACAAGCTCTCTTCCAACTATGAGTTCGTTGATGATATTCTGCCTCGACTGCCCGAGGTCGACTTCGTTCAGGAGGTAAGCATAAATACTCCCAATGCCTTATTGCAGAAAGTCCAGGTAAACTCACACTTTGAACAGAATGGTCCAGAACGTGTTGACTTTAAAAGAGGTCTGATGGAAAGGCTTGATGCAAACACCAGACCTGGTGTTGTGATCGCTTCCTCTTCTTCTGGTTTACCATCATCAGCCTTCATCCAACAATGCAAGAATGACCCGGGTCGGATACTGATCGGCCACCCTTTCAACCCACCTCACCTCATTCCCCTCGTTGAGATCGTTCCTAACCCCGATACCACATCTGATACCATCTCTTCCGCCATCGCCTTTTACAAGTCCCTCGGTAAAAAGCCCATTCTTCTGCACCAGGAGGTCCCGGGTTTTGTGTCAAACCGTCTGCAAGCCGCCATCAACAACGAGGCATACAGCCTCATAAGCAGGGGTATCGTTTCAGCTAAAGATCTAGATCTGGCTGTCACGCAAGGCCCTGGTCTTCGCTGGGCTCTTACAGGTCCGATCGCTACCAATGCGCTTGGTGGCGGTGGGGGACCGGAAGGCTTCGCGCAACGGTTTGAGAGACTTGGACCAGCCATTAGAGGCTGGGAAGACGACATGTTGAAGAACAGATTCGATTGGAGTGAGGAGAGGGTGAAAACTCTACAGGAAAGTGTGAATGAGTCATTGGCCGGCGTGGATTGGAAGGATCTGATTGACGAACGGGATCTAGTCTTGTTAGAGATGTTGGCAGCAAAGCGCAAGACGAGAACCATGGGAAGCGATAAGTGATTATTGTAAGAACGGGACTTATGTTGTATCGGGGCCAGTTCTGTTAAATCCCTGGGTAGTTAAAGGTAGACAGTACATTCAGAAACATGGTAGAGGTTCGTACAATCAGACTCAGTTCGATCTGACCGCAAAAGATATTGTGCTTCTGTCTATCTGCGATGTTCGCTCAAGGCTTATACATGAACTTTTAAATGTACATCATTGCAATCCTTCTAGCGAATATGCAACATCGGCCACAGAAATACAAGAATAGGAAGTGACGGATTTGTCCATTAAATCTTCGCTTCCACTCTTTCGAGTCTACAAACATCTTAGTACAGTCTCGTTATAACTCCTATATGCTGTATTTACTTTGATGCAAGCCAAAAGTCAAACCAGTCAACAAAGCTCTTGAAATGCTGTTCCTTGGCCCACTTCTCGTAGGGGTCAGTGAGACGTGCTCGAGACTGGGTAGTGAGTATTAGTATAAAGGTAACAAGAATTTTCATTGGGATCTCTGGGGAGAACTTACCGCGAAGCCGTGGCCGACATTGGAGAAGATCTGCATGTTGAATCGCCCAGTTCCTTGAGACAGGATTTCAACCGTCCTGCTACGCTGCTCGGGCTCAAAAAGCTTATCTGTAGCTGGGACAGAGAAGAAGATAGGCTCTGTAATGTTACGCTTGTTATTAAACCATTGTTACATGTTCTTCTGGATTTGCTTACCCTTGATATTGGAAATATCGCTCTCGTTCAAAAAGGATGGGTGGGCAATGGCTCCGACTTGGCAGATACCCTCAGCTGACAATTGACGAGTGACAAATCGAGCACCCCAGCTGATTCATTGTCAGTCCAAACTACTCCCTCTCAAAGAATTGGCAATAGCTGACTCACCAATATCCAACAGCCGCAAACTTGACTGTCTCGCTGGTGCCGTACTCAGCCTTGACAGCCTTGACCCATCTGGCGGCAGCTTCCTCAGAGGCGTGGAGATGCTTGTTCTTCCATGCCTCAAAGTCAAAGTTTGGATCACTCAACGGGGTCAGAGAGTGTTTTGTCACAGGGTCCTTGCACTAAGTTAGATCTTGCTCGTTCCGACAAGTTATCGAGTACTACTCACACCCAGGAAATAATCGACACCGAGAGTCAGGTAGCCGCACTCGGCAAAAGCATCCATCATGAGGAAGCTGTTGGTGTGCAAGCCGAAGGCATCGGGGAATAAGAGGAGAACGTTTCCATTCTCCTCGCCTGGGCGAGGTTTGGCGACGTATGTGTCGATGCCATCAATCTGCGTCACGGAACCAGTCGGTTCGCCTGTGTGAAAGCCGCCCTTGAGGCAGCAAAGGTCGGCGGGTTTAGCGAGTACTTTGTCCATGGTTGATGTGATGCTGATTTAATTGCTTGCAGTCAATGAAGGTTGTTGATGGTGGTTTCAAGTAGGTTTGGCTTTTGGTTACAGATAATGACGTTCCTTCGGGGCAGCCGGTTTTGCCGGGTAGCGTTCCCCGCCGGCCGGAGCGGACTCCACGTCGGTCGTCAGCGTGACACGGCTCACAGGAGACCAAACAGAAGGATTATAGCCGGAACAAGATGAAGATCACATATTATCATGATTTACATCGTCTGTTTACATGAGTCACAATGTCATGAAATTCAACTACAAATCCATCAATTTAACTAAATAATCTCAATTCCTGCGGTGAGGCGGATTGCCGGAATCGAGGTCAAATGACATTGGCTGGACAAACACGGCGTCCACAAATTTCAAGACGCGACAATCTACTATACATGGGTTCCAATACCCATAATACGCTATAGCTGGTACCTAAAGTCCTTGTTTTCTTTCTCCGTCATATCCACAAGACCATGGCTGATACCAGGCGGACCATATTCCGCGTCGCGTCTCTTGTTCTCCCGGGCCAACATGAAGCGCGTTCCCTGACAGACTATCATGGCAACGACGTAACATACCATAATTCCAATAAATGACTGATTGTAGCCCGGTGCGAATTTCCTAACATCTCATAGTCAGCAACATGTCAACTCGATACGGTTGTCCAAATACTTACGCGTCAAACAGCAGAGCGCCGATGATGTTCCCGAGGCAGTATGCAACAAATATGCCGGCAGCCACGATTGACTTCTTAGTGTAACCGGCAAAGTTGCATGTGCCGAAGGCTATGACCTGAACATAGCAGGATCCGAAGAATGTCACCAAGTAGATACCAATGATTCGCCCAGCCGTTTGAGTCGGTGGTAGTTGCCATAAGAGAACACAACCCACAATTACGGGGATGCATGCGATGGTATAGAGGTGGTGACGCATACCGGGATACGTTCGACCAAGCCACCCAGACCCAACAATGGTTATAATGGCCATGGCCCCCAAAGGAATGTTGAGAAGAAGCGTGTGGAAGATGCTAAACCCCATACCGTTAAATACCAATGTCGAAAATGTGTTCGCAGCGCTGGTGGCGGTACTACAGAGCATCGAGAGCAAGCATACAGACCAGAACTGGTAGCTCAACAGAGTCTCCAGGATCTGCCTTGGCTTGAGACGATTGTTCTCGAAACCAGTGTTGTTTCGTCGAAGTCGCAGAATGGCCATAGCGCGTTCTTCCTCTGTCAAGCGCTTCGCAGTGGCAGGCGAATCTGGGAAAAAGGCATAGACGACGAATGACCAGAGAATGGTAATAGAGCCTGCAAAGATGTACAGGATGCGCCAGCCGGCGATGGTGCCGTTGATGCTTCCGAGGCCGTAGTTGATGAGCGGCGACACGAGGTTAACAGCACCACTGCTGGAATACCAGAAGCCCATTCGAAGGACTTGCTCGCTATTGGTATACCACTTGGAGGTAACCAACATGAATACTGGTGAAACACCTGACTCGATTAAGCCAAGAAAGAATCGGTTCGTCATGAAGCCTGCGTAGGAAGTACAGGCTGGCGTGGAGAGCACTACTGCTCCCCAGAAAAAGCAAATCCCAGCACACACCTTAGCAGTAGGGAGCTTCTGGCCTAGGATAGAGAGCTTGAAACGGGTTGTCAGTACGATAAGATATTGCTGATAGATACGATACTCACAGGATAGCAGCCGATGATGAAACCGCAGAAGAAGATCATGGTACAGTTAGAGTATCTCAGCCCCTGCACGAGATCTAGGTCCTCTCTCAGTCCAAAGATGGCACCATGACCGATCATCACCTTGTCATAGTATTGTAAAGCATAGGTCAGACACATCTAGAGTGGCAGATGGTTAATGAACGTTCCTTTGCATGGATATCACCGGAAGGGAATCAGAGCATTTTGGAACTTACCAATGGCATCAGATACAAGTCAATTTTCTTGACCAATTTCTTCTCGGCAGCCAGATCTTCCTCGTCTCCTTCGCGCGCGGCTGCCAGTTTAAGCGCCTTATCGTAGGCACTCAAGTGGATTTCCTTGGACTGGCCATCCTCGATTTGGAACTCTTCCGCTGGCACAGGGATTCTTTTCTTCAATGTTTGCTCATTATTAACTGACATTTTGATAACTTGTAAGGTTTAATAATGTCTAATAAAGTGTAATGCTCTCCAAGATGATATAAAGCCGGAAATAAATACTGTTATATAATAGCCCCTTATCCATTGATAACGGTATTAACCTTGGTCTGATGTTGACGTTTGGCGTTGAGTTGGAGATAAGCGTAGCTTGCGGGGAAGGGAAACCGATATTATCCCCGGACTTTCCCCATTCTCTATCCTCGGTTCAGATAAAATAATAATTAAAACGAATCCAAGCTAATACAATTAATTGCAGCAATAAACAAGCCACATTGACTTTAGTGAGACTCTTGTAAGTTCCAGATTGATGATATGTAAAATGTACACTTGATAGCAATTTACCCTGTAATAAAAACAAAGCGGGATGTTTACCCGGCTATTCCGCTCCACCTCTACTCGGGGTCTGCGATCCACCTCAAGACAAACATCAGGAACCCAATTGGGCAAGCTATGTACCTAACAGTGGAATTCAGACAAATTAAAATATTTAAAAGATGCGGTAAATCAGATCGCCAGCACATCTGTGGGTAAAAACCAAAATCTCGCCTGACGCTCATCACAATTCAACGCGTACTTTCCGACTGCACACGCTATGTCCTATCGCCGAGAGAGTTATCACTTCGCCGCTGGGCCACTTGGAAATATCGAGGGACTTACCATCAACACCAACGATACACCAGCGGTTCACTACTTTGGCGGTCTTCCATATGCTCTCCCACCAACAGGCCAATGGCGGTTTCGATCGCCTCGCAAATTGCCTCCTGGCTACACATACGGTACAGCTTCTCGACCCGGCCAATTCATGAAAGGAACATGGGTCTGTCCCCAACCGCCCAGCAGTATTCCTCCGCATCCTTCAGAAGTGAGCGAAGACTGTCTCCAGCTTAATATTTGGATCCCAGCACGTCCAGCACCCAAGGATGGCTGGCCTGTGTGTTTTTATATACATGGTGGTTTTCTCCAAGTGGGCAACGCAAATACGCCCCCAGAAGCGCTGGTGCCGCTGCTTAGTGAAACTGCTTTTAGCGCCATCATGGTTTGGCCATCGTACAGGCTCAACGCATTTGGATTCCTGGCCGGTAGGGAGCTGGCAGCCGAGGCAATTGCTCAAGGAGACACGATGGGTAACATGGGCCTGTGGGATCAGAGACTGGCTTTGGAATGGACATATGATAATATAAAACACTTTGGCGGCAATCCCGCTAACATCACCGTCGCGGGATATTCTGCTGGAGCGTATTCGACCTTCCAGCAGCTGGCCCACGAGCTGTTCTCTGAACCCGAGGAGAAGGCAATCATACGGCGCGTTGCAATGTTTTCAAATGGACCTGGCACTGAACCCAAAACCTTACAAGAGGTACAGCAACAGTTTGGTGAATTCATCGAAAGGGTTGGTATCCCTGGAGATCTCAAGGACGATGAAAAGCTGGCTAGGCTTCGCGAGATCCCATATGAGAAGATGGTCGAAGTACAGAGCGAGATGAAGATTTCCGAATTTCGCGTCTTGGCTGATGGCCAATTCTACCCCCCTTCTCTTGTACAGAACATCAACAATGGACAATTTGCCCAAAGGATGAAAAGCCGTGGTATTACCCTACTGAACGGCGAGTGTCAGGAAGAACACACCATGTATCGCCGTTGGCGGACACCATCGGAGTCGTTTGCTTCAGTTCATCAGCGCCTCTCGGCTGACTTTGCACCCAAGGTCACTGAAACACTCATGAGCCACTATTGTGGCCCCGATCAAACATTGCCCTCCGGAAACAAAACCTGGCGCGAATTCTTTGGTCGCCTCTACGCAAATGTCCAAGTGCACCTCCTCGAGCGCGGCTTCCACAATGCACTTGTGCAGGGAGGTCTGGAGCCCGGCAAGGACATTTTACGGTATCGTATTGAGAGGCGTCTTGAGTGTGTCGAGGAGAAGATACCCGCCCATTTAGGGGTTACTCACCTAACCGACATACCCATCTGGTTGTGGGGCGCCGGATACAAAGGGGGCCTAACTCAGGAGGAGAAAGAATCCCTGCAAGTGTGGAATCAGAGCCTCGCTCAATTTGTGAATGGCAACAAGGTCAATTGGGGAACAGTCAAAGCGGATGAAATGAGGCGATGGAGGAGTGATGGTGAGACCGATATTGTGAAGGATGACTTGTGGGAAAATGGTACTGCATTCTGGACGATGGTTAATTCGTAATCTAACTAGAGGGTCTGGGAACCTGGAGCACCACCAGTGTAATCTTGATAGGAAGATAAAAAATATTTCACCGGCCCAGCCCTCGTCAGGATCAAAATGCCAATCCTAGTCAACCAAACGGATGGGTAGCCCACTGTAGCGTCATTTTCAATCTCTAGTCAGACGCTGACTGATAACTGCCATGCTCTAGGTCCCCGGCCCCTACGGAGCCTACCCCATATCTTGTGGCGCTTTGTTCGCTCATTCTTTTGGTTCCGGTCTCGCAGCCTTATCTTGTTATCGTCATCCCCGACCATCCATTTCTCATTTCCAATCAGCTATCTATTTTGTCTTTACTCCTTTGGGGCTAGCTATAGTTTGGAGCTGGGTCCAGGCCGGGTACAGCATCTAGTGACGCTGTTACATAAGCGGGAAATTCCAACAAAATGCGGAGAGATTAGCGCTGGATCCTCCCGATCACTGCGCACTGTGAGGGTAACTAAGATAAGTCAGTAATTGACGTCTGCAGTTGCCTTGGCTATAACTCTCCCCGACCTCCCCGGCATCGTCGGACCCAACATTCCCCCTTTCCAAATTTCCAGTCCCGCCTACCCGCCCATCATTTTTTTTTACCATTCTGTCAAAGAGTCCCCACTATCACAATCCTATACCCAATGTCATCTAAGAAACGGTCAGAAAATGACCAGGAGCAATCCTCTGAGACGGGTCCACCTACAAACAAGCGACGACGCATCGGTCTGGCCTGTAATGCCTGTCGTGTGCGTAAGTCTAGGTATGATTTTCTGTTTGTTGTGTCATTATCATACCTGTCCCTCGCTGCCGAAAGACTATTCCCAAGTTAGACTAGACGAGGCATCTACTCCCCTGTACCTCCATGCACACTGTAATCTTGTTTGACTGACTTGAGTGGACAGATGTGATGGACATCGACCGTCATGCTCATCGTGTCTGTCGATCGGAGTCAGCTGCCTATACGAGCCCGGCGATTCGACCACGAATGTTATTGTGCGAAAGGACTACGTTTCGGATCTGGAACAACGCGTCACATCTGTCGAGCAGAACTTACGACGATTGAACGACGTTCTCAAAGGTCATTTATCGCCATGCGCAAACGGCAATCAAAACCAGCACGATTCACCATGTCATCAGCCAGAGAATTTGGACTCCATCTCAGTTGTCCCACCTCGATCCACCACGCGAGGCAAAAGCACAGCGAACGAGACATGTGCAACAGGACTTGAGGAACCCCAGGATGAGGACGCCAACACCAATGGCATGGCTATGACCTTTGTTGAGGAAAAGACGTCTGCTTTCTACGGCGAGGCCTCAAATATAAACTTCACACAACTTCTTCTGCGTGCCGTGGCAGCTGTACATGGCGCCACACCTTTAGCACCCTCTACCTTGAACCAATCCTCTATTCCTGGCGATGGCCTCCTCGCCAACATCTCCCAAAACCAGCACGATGCTCTCCCCAGTGGTCTGGCAACTCCAGAATCATCACCTACAGCTCTACCGTCAGTCCACGAGATGGACAGCCTATTAGACATCTACTTTGACACAGCCGGGGTCGTGTTTCCCTTCATCTGCCAGGACACCATGAGGAAGACATACCAGGAATGCAGACTCAATGGATTTACAAGAGCGCGCAGGACATGGCTCGGAACATTGAACATGATCTTTGCTTTCGCAAGTAGTTTTGACAGGGGCGACCCCGCATCTTCATCTGCCAAGAGACGCTTCGAAAGAGCCAATGTGTTCTATAAGAGAGCAACTACACTCTGTGGGGAACTTTCTAAACGCGTTATTAGCCTTGAAATAGTTCATTATCTTATCCTGGTTGTTCTCCACTGCCAGGGGACGCAGAGATCGGTGCAGGCCTGGAACAGCCACGGACTAGTCATTCGATCTGCCATGGCGCTAGGTCTGCATAGGGAATCAAGTGCGGCATCTCTCGACCCTGTCCAGCAGGAATATCGTCGGCGGACCTGGGTTGTGATATACTGCTTGGATAAAGTACTCAGCACTGCATTTGGCAGACCGGCGACTATTCCAGACGAACACATGGATTCGTATAGCAGGCGCGAATCACTGGCTGGACTGTCACCAATGTCCATGCCCGGTCCACGGGCTCTCATTGATCTACCCGGAGACTTCTTGTCCGTTTCATTCAGGCTATATCAAGTGATGAGCAAGTCTCTTATGGACCAATACGGAGCGAACCTGGACCACGTTGAGTCGGGTCACGATGACATGGCCCCTTTGAAAGCATCAGGCGAGCTCCGAAAGCAGCTTCGGCTCTGGGCAGGAAGTCTTCCAGGCCATCTGCGTATCTGCCAGCCAGAAGATGAGTGTCTGCTTCACAATTCACAGGGGAACAGACTCCGTGTCATTCTCACGCTCAGATATCATAATCTTGGCATATTGATACATAAGCCTCTGCTTAGCGCTACGATACGTCATTTGTTTGAGGGGGAGAAGAGAGCAGATGCGCCACCCCCGTACATGGTACAGCTTTCTATGGCGGAGGCGCACGAATGCTTAAGATCTGCCCAGTTGACTATTGAGATTGTCCACGTAATTATTAGTGTAGACGCTACACACAAGAATAATCTTGGCGCCTGGTTCTTTACACTATACTACGGTAAGTGCCTGGCAGTAACACTCCGCCGGATGGCATAGCTCTGACCTGCCTGCAACAGTATTTACAGCCTCGTTAGCCGTCAGCGGCCGCTTACTTTGGGCACAACACGGACAAAGTGTGGTAGACCAAGTAGCTGTCGACCTCTGTAAAGATCTACTCAACAAAGCTGAGGAGATATTTCAAAAACTCGATTTCGAAAACAGTCTGGTCTTGAGTTGTCTCGAATATATCCGCCGCCTTGCCCGGATGTGCAGCATGAAAGGTGAGTGAAAGGCAGTATCACACTATCCCTCAAGTTATTAACGAACCACCCTCTAGAAGTACCTTCAAGTTCACACAAGGGCGGTACCGATATCACATCTGATAATAACAATGCAGCGGGTGGTACAGCTGATACAATTCCGTTTGATGCAGACGACATGGACGCGTTCCAGCTTTTCGCAGCCGAGATGTTTGATCCATCCATATTTGAAGGACTCCAACAATCACCTTGCGACGGCATGGGTTTTACAAATGGCCTTTGGGAAGGGTTTCCTTGTGGTGGGTGAGATACTGAATAAGGACACGTGTGATACATGAATTAAAGACCTTGATGAAACGAGGATTTGCCCACCGTTTGTTTACCTTGTGCAATGTCAGATGTCTGCGATATCCTTGTCTCTCTCAAACATTTCCTAGCAGAGGCTAGTGGGGTTGCATCATTTTGTGGCGTCGGTCTAGATTCGATGCCTGTCATGTGTACTGTATTCTGAGCGGAATTACCCTGGCCTACTGTAATGAGTATAAGCGGCAATCGAGTGTGACGGACTTGATCCGGCCTAACTCCCCGTCCAACTTTACCCCACGTTTTATCACGGTATGTGGATCTCATTGGAGAATTTAGTGGCGAATTTGGAGACTTTTGCCGTGGAACTGCCCGGGAATCTCCCGCTCAAACCGCAAAACATCTATCTGTATAATAATCTGCTCAGTAGGCTGTCCAATTGTTGGTGAGAAGATAAATTCATAACACATACATACAATCGAACAGACATCAAGACTCTAACTTGACTTTAATCTGTCCATATCAACCATGTCGCCTATCCCTGACCCTACAGCACTCACTCAGCTTCAGGTGGAAAATCCTCCGCTGTATACCCAAGCCCAGCTACAAGCCTACCTGAAAGTCATCAAGCTTCCTCAGAAATTCCTCGACTCACCGGCACTTCAGAACTCAAGCCTTGCTCATACTAAGGATCACGGTCTTCCCCTCCTTGAGGCTATTGTCCGCTACCACACCTGCAATGTACCCTTTGAAAACCTTGAACTCCACTACTCAGCACACAAGACCATCACGCTTGATCCGTATGAGCTCTACGAAAAGATAGTCACCCGTCGCCGCGGCGGCCGTTGCATGGAGAACAATACCTTTCTTGCCACTGCACTTCGCTCTCTTGGCTATGAGGTTCGAGACTGCGGAGGCCGGGTGGCGCGTGCCATGAGTCCCTACCCTGACGTTAGGAAGAATCAGGCTTATACTTATGATGGGTGGAATCATATGCTTAACCTCGTTCACTTCCAGGACACGGACGAGTGGTATGTTGTCGATGTGGGAATGGGCTCAATGGGTCCCAACCTTACTTATCCCCTAAAGGACGGTTTTGAGACAACGAGCATTGCTCCTCGAAAGATCCGTCTTCAGCGCCGAGCCATTGCCGAGTCCCACGCAAGTAACCCTACCAAAGGTACAAAGCTGTGGTGCTACGATGTGTGTCTCAAACCTACGGGGGATGGATCAGATGTTTGGACTCCCACTTATGCCTTTACTGAGACAGAGTTTCTCCCCCAAGATTATGAGGTTATGTCGTGGTTCACATCGACAAACCCACGGTCTTTCTTCACCAGATATGTCACCTGCACCAAGATGATTCAGGACGAGGAGAAGGAGGCGATTATTGGCAATCTTACCTTGTTCAAGGGTACGATTAGAGAGACGATTGGAAGTGAGCGCAAGGTTGTCAGAGAGTGCGAAAGTGAAGAGGATCGAATCAATGCCCTGGCCGAGGTATTCGGCGTTAATTTGACCGAAGAGGAAAAGAACGGTATTCCGGAGGAGAGAAGACTGGGCTAAGATAGAGCCAAGATCAATATCATTGATAAGCCGAGTTTCATTGTAGAGATAACAATCTAAAATTCATGTATCATCTCTTTGACGTTGTGATAAGCTGTTATCCTCTTTACCCTGTTACCACATTATAATTATTAAGTAGTTCCAATCAGTCACCAGCCATCCATTGATTCACGGACAATAGAAGGTGATATCAAATAACTAATAGCAGTTATGGAATAATTTAAGACTGTTTATTGATCGGTTCGCTTCCTTCTCAATTGCCTCTCTTTTCCAGATGACAGAATTGGCAGTACATGGAATGTTTTCATTAAGTGCAGTGGTGCATACCGCACCGCACAGGTTAGCACAGTACAGCACAACTCTGCTTTACCTCACAGGTAATGCCGCCGATAACACGTAATTCACTCACCTATCCACTACAGTACGTTCACTGATCCGTAAGTCCGCTAGTCTCCGCCATTTCCCCGCAATGGGTCTAGACATTGGCCAATACAGTACAGATAACCGTAATACCATTCTTTACCTTGGTCGCGGACCCCTCAGTAGACTGTCCCGCAGTTGGAAGGGGTCACAGCAGCTCTTAGCGCGCCCGCGGACCCGTTAATGGGTAGCCCAAGCGCACTATCTACGCCCCCAAGCCAGTAAATCTAGCAGTAGAACACAGGACCCAAGGTTGAATCCGACAGCCGACCTTGTTCCCCGGATAACGAAGTGCCGGCAATTTTGGAGACCAGCTACCTATCTGCAATAGGGATAAATGTCAGGAAAAAGGAAGGCATTGTTCGATCTTATTCATTCATCTCAAGTCCGATCATCGAAGTCATTGATACCTGCAGTGCATTGCATTGCATTGCCTTGCATCACATCCCATCGCAACACGTTACAGCCATGTCACCCGTCCGTCCCCCACCACCGGTAGCAATACCAGAGTCCCAGAGCACAGTCGACGTCTACATCATCGACACCACAAGCTTCATGAGCGGGTTTCCAGCCTCAACTTTCGTGGAACCGCTCGTCCCTGGCTTCGACACTATAAACGTCGGTTCATATGCCTTCCTCATAAAACACAATGGCTCCAAAGCGTCCAAGTATGATACCGTGGTATTCGACCTCGGTGTCCGCAAGGACTGGGAGAATCTACCCGAGACCTTTGTCGCAGGCATCAAGGGAAGCGGATGCAGCATCACTGTTGAGACAGACGTTGCCTCCATCCTGCGAGACAGTGGACAAGACTTAAATAGTGTTGGGGCTATCATCTGGTCGCACTGGCATTTCGACCACGCTGGTGACCCGCAGACATTCCCTTCATCAACAGATCTAATTGTCGGGCCTGGCTTCAAAAAGAGCCTCATGCCAGGTTGGCCAACCGTTAGAGAGTCGCATGTCAATGAAACTGCTTGGCAGGGTCGTGAGCTAGTCGAGATCGACTTTGGTGGGAAGGGAGGGCTTGATATTGGTAAATTCCAAGCATACGACTTTTACGGTGACGGAAGCTTTTACCTACTGAGCTCCCCGGGGCATGCAGTTGGACACATGTCGGCTCTTGCTCGCACAACAGCTAACCCACCCTCGTTCATGCTTTTGGGCGGTGACATCGCCCATCACTGTGGCGAGTTCAGGCCCTCCCCCTACATGCCCTTACCCGAGATGATATCACCCAACCCCCTTAACCGTACCCACTCAGCGTGTCCCGGCAGGCTCTTCCTGAACATTCACCCCTGGAAGGACCCGGAGAGACCATTCTTCGACCCTACAACAGAAGAGGGCTGGCATCATGAAGCGCAGATCGCTAAGGAGAGCATCGATAAGCTGATTGAGGCTGATGCGTACGACAACATTTTCCCTGTCATGGCACACGATATGACGCTGGGGGATACAGTGGACCTGTACCCTAAGAAGGCCAACGACTGGATGTCCAAGCGGTGGAAGGAGGAGACGCAGTGGGCATTCTGTGGCGAATTCACACCCTTGGACGAGACTGTCGCGGCGGCCGGCAAGCCGACGCCCCTTGTTACAGGGCACCACGAAGTCAAAGCCTCTACGCAGGACCCTAACGTGGCCTCGATTATGCATTTGGAGTACCAGGAAGTGGACAAGAAGGCGAAACTGCACGATCTCACTCTATAGCGTTTAGAATATATCATGTATTTCTTTTTGTTTCACCGATTGCTCGCTTAACTGTTTCCGAGTTTCAATTTAATTCCCAAGATTGCACTGTTCGTTTGCCAAGTTAGTGGTTTCTTGCCTGTCTGAGCTTTTTTGAAGATCAGTGATCAAGTTGTACAGTTCAAATCAACACGTTTAAATGACCACAGATATGAATTTATTGCCGAAAATGGTTCACGTCCAAAACAAAGTCATGCCTAATTTAGGCGGTCTTTTGATAACAAGATCTCAGAAAAGTAAACTACCCAAGGCATGTAGTTTGCTTAATCTTGTGACTGAGTTGCCTTGTTCCATTGAACAATTGCTCATATGTGCAATTCATTGGGATTCTCTATGGGAAGAATGCCATCTCCTCTACCATCTATTTACCAATGTTTCTCATAGCGATTTCATTATATCGATCACCTTGAGGTTTCAAAGCATCCACCAACTTTCGCATCTCCTCGTTTTCCTCCTTGGTAATCTCAATATCTCTTGCTGTGAAGTTCTCTACCAGTCGCTCGGGCTTGGTCGTGCCGGGGATTGGGATCATTCCCTGAGCTGCAACCCACGCAATAGCTACCTGCGGCAGTGTGCACTTCTTCTTCCTGGCAAGCTCCTTGAACTTCTCGGCGATTCTCTTGTTGGCGTAGAAGTTCTCGCCTTGCCACTTGGGGACTGGTCGATTATGTTAGTAACACTATTAGTCTCCATATAGCGTATGAGTGACCTACTTTGGCGTCGATAGTCTTCAGGCGCGAAGTCATCTGGAGTTTCGTAGGGGAAGTTCTCTACAAGCCAGCCGTGTCCAAGAGGACCATAGGCAATGAAAGAAATGTTGAGTTCGCGAGCAGTATCGACTAAACCGTCGGTCTCATGCAGGGTCTCAAAAGCTGAGTATTCTGCCTGCACAGCATCGATTTTCGCAACTGGGACAAATGGTAAGCACAATACATATTGTGGGCATAGTTTTTATCATACTTACTCGCATTTGCTTTGCGCAGTGTCTCTGCGGAACACTCAGAAAGACCAATGTACTTTGTCTTACCCTGTTTACGCAGCAAGTCAAGTGCAGGAATTGGCTCTTCTAGAGGTGTGTCTGGATGTGGTTATTAGCATCATCCCGGAAAGTATCTTATTGTATCAACTTACTTGGGTCCATTCGGTGAAGGTAGTATAAATCGGGTGGAAAGCCAAGTCGTTCAATAGTTCCCTCGATGTATTTCTTGATGTGCTCAGCTGAGTTTGTAACCGAACCATCTTCAAAAGCAGCAATACCGCACTTTGATGCGACTGTAGGTGTGACGCAGTTAGCAACATGATGACCATGCCTTTGGCTGCAATGTGTTCTTTTACATACTAAAGAGCTTGTCCCGACAGTTGTGCTTCTTGATAAAGTCACCAATGATCTTTTCATTCTTGCCTGGTCCGTAAGACACCTAACCACAGTGAATCAGTGTGAATGTCCAGTAGTTCATGCTAGTGTGGACGTACGGCAGTATCCCAGAAAGTGCAACCCTGCTCGAGAGCCTTCAGAAGCACAGGCTCAGCCTGCTCGTAACTAAGATCGTTGCCGAGGGCAAAGCTAATGCCCATAGCTCCAAAGCCAGGGACTGGGACTTCCAGGTCCCCGAAACGCATTGATTTGACCATGGTGGCTAATTGGGCAGTGATAGGGTTGGTAGGATTGGTAGGATTGATACGGTTACTCCAAAAAGAGATGCAGCTAACACAGAAGCAACATCGTCTACTATATGATTCCTGCGTACTACGTATATTGACATCAACTCACAACAAGAAAAGGTGTCCACATCTAGCCCGAGGCACGAAACTTACCGATTACGCGAATCGGGCCGGATCCCCAGATAAAAGATTGAGGGGAGATAACCGGGGAGCGCTCGGGTACATCGGGACTGGGGCCTACCCCACTGGCGCCAACAGCTGGTGACATCCTATCTACTCCGTAGGATCAGTCATGAACTTGTGATAAGGTCGACGTTAGTACTCGACTCTACAAAGATAAACGCCGAACATTACTAACAATTTGCTATCGGGCAATGGAGAACAGGCACACCTCTCGGCTTGTGATTGCTATTACAACATATCTACACACATATCGTGGTTTTGCCTGCTGACGAAGACATCCGTTTGATACGAGCAGCTCGGAATAATTGACAAATCGCTCTTTCTACACAAAGCCCTGTTTCATCAGGAAGAAAATAAAGTACAGTAATTTTTCTTAAACACTTTAACAAGATTGACTGTAGCAGCAGATTGATTCAGTGGGCATGAGCACACCATATAGCAAGTATTAGTGGGCATAGGTTTTGTTCAAAGTAGCAGCTCAAGTAATTGTTTTTTTTTTTCATCCTCTATGAGGACTCTTCGATGGGTACTCTTGTATATAGCCTTTGTATTCATAGATCTACTACGGTATCTAAGTTGACATAAACCCAACAAATTACAGAAGTCCCTATTTCTTTCCTCAAATATCTGCCGTCTATAAGCGTCCAGTGGGTTCGGGACGAGAGGGGAAGATCTTCCTTAATCTCAAAGTAGCCATCTCAATTACAGCTTGTGCAGTAGGTCCATCTCTAAGAGCTGTCACAAGGCAGAAAGCGTGCATCTGTCCTTCCGCCTTGACCACCGAGGCATCAACACCGTTCGTCTGGAGTCTGTAGCCAAACGCCACACCTTCATCAAGGAGCGGGTCGACAGTGGAAAGGAAGATTATAGTGGGAGGAAACTGAGCCAAGAGACGATCTGGGAGATGAGTAAGAGGGGAAGCAAGCGCTGTCTCACGGTCTTCCTTATTAGGAATGAATGAACTAATCATCCAGTCCATCGAAGCCTCTGGGAGGAACGGTGCATCCTTAAAGGTGGTGTATGATGCAAGCTTCTTGTGGGTGACAGTAACCGGAGCCCACAGAACCAACTGGCCAACCTTAGCTGGTAGCTTTCGCTCCAGAGACATCTGCATCATAGCAATGGCCATGTGACCTTGAGAAAGTTAGCTCTGAGACCGTGTATCAAATGGGAGAAGGCCAACAACATACCTCCGACGCTATCTCCGGCAAGAGCAATGGTTCCAGGCAGAAGATGATACTGGTTCATATGACGAACCATGTAGTCGAGAACCTCATAACACTGCTCAAATGGATAGGGAAATGTTTGATGAGGTGCACGAGTATAATCTGGGAAGACTATCGCAGCTCCGGTACGACGGGCCAAGTCTTCCATCAGCACTGCGAAGGATTTGGCACTAAGCGACAACTGTCAGATAGCCACCCATGCATAGTTGCAGAGCGCATGAATCTTAGTGCTTACCTGCCCATGATCCAACCTCCTCCATGGGTATAGAACACCATGGGAAGTGGTTTATTAACTAAAGTCTTTAATCTGAAAATTGTTACAGACGTAGGGCCATATTGCTTTCCAATCTGGACTGTTTGTGTTTCGATATCTGGGGCTGGGTCATGTTTCTGCAATTCTTCTAAATTGTCGTACGCTTGTTGATGACCGCCCATTTCATGCGGGCAAGGCAAGCCATCAATCTGAGCGAAGAAGGCGGCATTGACAGGGTCAAGGGCAAACATGGCGGGAGAGTGTGAATGACGGTGATTGGGCCTTGTACTGTGAGAAAGACGTAGGAATCGATGACGATCAATGAATATGTCACATACGTGCGCTGAGACTATAAGCAGCATGTACTTCGGGTCGAGCGGGGATTGCAGCGGATGTTCTAGCCAAGGAATATGATATATCCCTATCTACAGGGAGCCACTTATCCCCAGACAGTATTATCTATGGGGAGCGTCCCGGGGGTAACCCGTTCCCCGGCTTCTGCGCCTGGCGGAACCCTTTCCCCAGTTTCTTTATCTCTGATGGATGTGGAGACCTCCCCGCATTCCACCTTACCTGAAGTTTATCTAGTCTCAGCTTGCATCCGAACTTAAACATTTTGTCCGCCTGAGAATGGAAACTGCCCTCTTTCGCCTGTTGTCAAGTTGATATATGCTATGCAATGCGGGAGTTGTCATTACCTCTTATGGAGTGGACGGATGTATTACAGGCTATGAGACATTGAAGATATCAACGACCAGTGATGGTGGGTATTAATTGCCGGGAGCAGGGTAAGTCGGTATGGGCCTGGATAGTGTAGACTAACGGAAGGTCAAGAAGATAAGAGGTGGCGTTAGGGTTTGCGGAATTGCTCAATCCAGGACCGAGACAAGGGTCTCTACCAGTTGCGGACCCCGGGACCCAACCTCGGGTATTCCGAGATATCCCAATGTCCATGGCCAACGCAAGCCTGGAAAAGACCCAATTTACAGCGCTTGTTATCATTATGCAGTGTGGGCTTGTTTTCAAAGCAGTAGATGGATAGATGCTGCCAATGCTGCATGTAATTACTCTTGTGTCTTGTATCTCGTTTGCGTGTTGAACTGAGGACGTAGCCGCTTGAATGCTGGCTTCATTCGTACAGTATCATATAGAAATTGGGATCAAAATGAAATGTTATCCAGAGTTTGTGTCTACGAGAGTCTCAAAGTGCGAGAACTACCAAGCATGGTTCTGTCCTCCTGGCGGCCTGGGTAGGCGAGAATGTTAGCGGTTTAGTTCGGGTATCATCCCTGAACTACGCTGCAATGTGTTATCTGGAATAAACACTGTTAACAGGAGTAACTAGCTACCCGGGTGGCCAAGTGGTACCTAACGCCTTGTTACCCCGCTTGATCCAAGCGTTACGCGTTACTCAAGGAGACCAGCCCAGACCATCCTAGACAAGACCAAGGTAAATTATAAATATCTGTTCTAGACTTTTCGTTTTGGACACACTTTCCTTCTCGTCAGTATCAACTCTTTTCTACTACATCATGGTATCTCCAGCAATCTCTTCCATTGAGCAGTACCCGGTCCCTGACACAAAGGAAAAGGGCACTCTTGACAATGGCTCAACACCCGACTTCGACAGCGGCAAGGGGGAGTCAAGGGAGGTCTTCCAAGAAAATGTCGACGGTGTCGAGTTCAGAACTGTTAGTTGGCAACGAGCCACAGTTGTATTCCTGAAGATCAACTTTGCCATGAGTATTCTCGCCATCCCAGCAGCTCTAGGCGCATTAGGTTCCGTGGGCGGCTCTTTGTGTATCATCGGGTATACATCCCTCAATGTTTGTAAGTTGCAACACCTGCTCTGGTAGTTGCTATGGTTAAGTCTAACTCATGAAGATACCGGTCTCGTTCTTGGTGACTTCAAGCACAATCACACAGAGTGCCACAGTAAGTCTTTCGCCTTCCCAATACCACGCGACGTGACACTAACTCATCCCTCCAGCATTGGCAGATATGATGGGTCTTATCTGGGGTCGCTGGGGCCGCGAGTTGGTCGGTGTTCAGATCATCGTCGCCCAAGTCCTTATCTCAGCTGGTGGAATCGTCACATCAAGCATCGGCTTTAACGCTCTATCAGATCATGGCGCGTGCAGCGTAGTCTTTGGCCTCGTTTCTGCCATAGCCATCACCGCATTCTCGTCCATTCGCACGTTCTCCAAGCTCGGCTGGTTGACATGGTTCGGCTTCATCACATTCGTCCTCGGCGTCTTCATCTTTGTTGTGGCCGTGACCCAAGTCGACAGACCGGCTGCTGCACCTCAGACTGGAGACTTTGACCTTGGTTGGGCCCCCATTGCGTATCCCAGCTTCGTTGTGGGCATGGTCAATGCCACCAACATCTTCATCAGCACTTGTGGCTCTTCGATGTTCTTGCCCGTCATTTCCGAGATGAAGCGACCTCACGATTATCGCAAGGCTTGCCTTCTCGCAGGTTTCATCGTCGGAGCTATGTACCTCTCCTTCAGTCTGGTTATCTACCGCTACTGCGGTATCTGGCTCTCGACCCCTGCTTTCGCCAGTGCTGGACCCATTATCAAGAAGGTCGCCTATGGCGTCTCCTTGCCTGGACTCATCCTTGGTGTTGGCATCTACCAGCATGTTGCGGCTAAGTACGCATTTGTGCGTATTTTGAGAGACTCGGAGCACTTGCAGTCCAACTCGTTCACTCACTGGGGTACTTGGCTCGGCATCAACTTCGTGCTTGGTTCCGCTGCCTTCATTGTAGCCGAGGCTGTCCCCATCTTGAACTACCTACTGGGACTTGCTGGCGCCCTCTGCTTCGCTCCTTTCAGTCTTGTCTTCCTGGCCCTTCTCTGGATGCACGACTTCAAGAGATACAAGACAGGGTCTGCAGGACAGAAGGTTAAGTACGGACTGCATGTTCTAATTATGATTCTCGGATTTTACATGATCATCGCTGGGGTGTAAGTACCCTTTCCTATTGACCATCCTTGACTGATCCCTGCAACTAACTGTGTCATGTAGGTATTCTGTCGGTGTTCTGATCAAGGAGGCGTTCGATACGGGAGCCATTTCAAAGGTTTTCGACTGTGCGGATAACTCTGGGTTTATCCAGGATAAATAGATGCCAGTCGTTGGGGGACTTCGTTTATTGCAGCTAGTCTTTATATCAATGGCTGAAAGTCAATTCACTCGATTGGGTGTCTAGTACACCGTGATGAGTTTCTGGAACTATCCAGATACGTGTGAAACCATATCCTTTACATCACCTAAGTCTGTAATCAAATCTTCCGATCAACCAACACTTTAGGTGTTTTACCACCTAGTGCTTATTTTCTTTCATTGAAAGACGATCAGGCACAGTGGCCATTCCTTCAGCCTGTTAAATTGGCATGCGACTTTTGATTTCCTACCCTTGAACTAAGTCGGCAACTATCCAAGTCGCCTTCCTTACGAGCGCTCCACATCTAGCCGTTCCAGGCACAATCGTCTCCCACAGATGAAGGGGTTGTAGCACCCCTTGTCACCGTTCAGGAACATAACACCGAGGGCTATAGCGGCCTGGTTGAGAAGGCTATGGACGAAGAGGCCTGGGTCGCGTTGATGGCTCTCATAGAAGAGCCAGGTCCGGCTATTGGCATCGCCGCGTACTGTCTTATCAGGCCCACCACAGATTACGACGAGAACCTCAGACAAGTGCGACGTGCAGCCAAGCTCGGTTATTGTTTCAATACCGCAACTGAATTCAATCTCCGATTCGTTAGTATTGAGCTTATTGGTGTTTCAATTGCAGCAGGTTTTACTAAAATGCTTCTTTTCCACCAGGACGTAGTATATGCAAAAGGCAGGGACACTCCTTGCTTGTAGATCAAGTTCTTATCGCCGAGGACGTGTTTTGTCAAGCATCATCTCTTTCCAGCTATATCACCATAGCTCCCATATTCCCTTAGAACCGAATGCCTAACTCATTCCACCTGAGTACCCGCCATACTATCGTCGCACCGCCTACCGCATTCAATTCTTGACCAAGAGCGTCCATCAAGCGCTTTTACTAGCCTCTCCTCCTCCCTCGCAGCAATACGTCAAGATCCCCAATCTAAATGCCAGGCGCTGCATGCTGAGTCACTTAGCTGTAGAAGCTCAACGACAGGCCTTAGAGGACGTTGTCATTGTTAGAAGGAAGAAGAATATGAGCCGGTCGCAAGGGGAAGTTAATAACAGGATCAGAAGTAGTAGATGCACTAGATTCTCCGGGATCAAAAGCGATTGTTTTGTGAACCTTTTCTTCGGTAGTTGTGATTTTGGAGCACCTTGATAGTCGGCAAGCTCCGTGATATCAGTCTGCTTGTAAGATGTATCTAATAAGGTCGATAAACTGCTTCCGCGTGCATGCACATAGCACTAATTGGGTTCCATTCGTAAGAATGTTCAGCATGCAGCAGTATCTACAGAGCATATGTATGAATATAGCATAATTTCAGTCATCCAGTTAATACGCCACTTTGCAGCTGTTCAGACTTCTCTGAGTTCCATGAGGTTAAGTTGAAGGGTTTGTTGTGGCTGTAGCCCTTGTAGTTTCGGATCAATTAAAGCTCTATTCTCTTTAGTCGCCTGCAAGTTTTTCTGAGCGGTCGAAGCGCCTCCCAACTTGATTCGGTGAACGC